>PVJO010010312.1:0-64860 GCA_004026905.1 Hystrix cristata
TACATGTTCTTGGTAAAAATAAAAAATAAAAGAAAAATAAATTTTGCTAATAAGTTTTAAAAATTACTTCTACTCTAAACTTGTCCCCATAGTGGTTTTTCTGTAGCTGTTCTGACTATCCTAAAGCTATCTTTACTCTGAAGGGCTAATTGCAGTAGCTCTTCTTGTGCTTGTGCAGTGACCCTGGACTGATTCTCCAACATCAGGAGGGCTGCTGCTGATGGTTATTTAGCCCCATCTGTTTGGAGAATGCTTGGACATCCCTAATTTGAAAATCTGAAATTTGAAATGCTTCCAAGTCCAAAACATTTTGAACACCAAAATTTTGCACTTGACCTCATGTGACGGGCCACAGTCAAAACACAGGCACATTAAAAATGCCATCTGAAATGACCTGCAGGCTGTGTTGACAAGGTATATGCTTTATGAAACATAAATGAGTTTCGTTACATCCCATTCCCAAAATATCTCATTACATATGTGCAAATATTATAAAGTCTAATTATGTTTGAGGTCTGAAATACTTCTGGGCCCAAGTATTTTGGATAAGAAATATTTACTCTGTATATATTCTTGTTTTACTTTTGAGGGTGAGACGATAGCTCATACATACTCTGGAGTACTGTGCATACCTCCTAATACTAAGGAATTGGAAAGCATTTAAGCAATGCCCAGACCTGTTCAACTCAAAGGAGTAACTTCCTGCCTGGCAGGTTTTACATTTTAATCCGTCATTAGGCCTAGTGAAGACAGAGAAACGAATAGAATGGTATTTCCCCTAATGGATGAACCATAAAGGTTTTTCTCCCATGTAAATATTGAGCTTACAAGTAATTGAAGTCAAGGGAATTATGTTGGAAAAGTTTTAGAGATGATAGTGTTTACAATCTATAGAGTAACTTAAATTAATAATTTAGTACAATTCACTGAATAGTACAGAATATGATGGTAGGTCCAAAAGAGTTTTAGGAAATGCTCATTGCATTCTCTGTCCTTTCTTAATTTCCTACTAACTGAGAAAAATGTGTGGCAAGCACACAATCAAATACATCAAAAGGTTTCAATAATACACTCTTCTATTCTATTATTCTATTTTCTTTGTCTTTTTATCCCTGTTTCCCCTTTCTCTTTACATTTATAGTCAATTTTCTTTTTTGCAAATCAATGCAAAAAATAGTTCAAAACATCAGCTAAACCCAGAGATATGTCTGCCAAATAAATGGAAATTGACTTAACAAATCTGAATTAACACAGTTTTTACCCCTCCATTCATAAAGAAGAAACATGGCAACAAGCTGATAATATGTGAGGTTTTTTGTAAGAGTAAATCATTCAGATTTTGTGCTTATTAGTATTTAACTACATTTAAAATTTTACTTCGTTATGAATTGATTGAAAATTGATCCCAGTGTCTTCTATAGTTACATATACCCATAAAGCAGTGTCATAGACGCTCTACTCATTTGTCTGTACCTAAGAAAATATGTGTCCACTGAAATATATGTACAAGAAAGTTTATATGATGAATAACCCCAAAGTAGAAACAATCAAATATTCTGAATATTTGATAGTCAAAATCAAATACCTACCGATGAAAAATGGCATAAATTTGCTATATGTCAGTAAAACATGAGCAAAAAATGTCAGATGCAAGAGTACTGTGTATGTACAGTTTCTTTTATATGAAGTTCAAGTCCAGGTAAAATTAATCTGTGGTAATAGAAGTCAACGGGAGGACTAGAGTTGATGGGAGGACTATAACAACGAAAAGGAGCATGCAGAAACCTCTTGGTGGTTATGCAGCTTTTAAAGCTTGATCAGGGTAACAGTTCACACATATGTATAAAAATATTAAGATGAGTAGTAAAATGTGTGTCCTGTGTATATATTATGCATCAACACTGTATGGCTTTCTTTTATTCACAAAAAGATAAATGATACTTACCTTTTTTACTTTGCAAAGTCAGAGAAGTTATACAGAATTGTTGCTCTTAGAAACAGACTTTTAATATGGACTTGAATCTCTCACAGTGAACTGAACTTTTACAATGTTTGATTTTAATCCTTTAAGCTACTTTACTTTCCAGAATGGTTTTAATTGAGTAATCGATATTAGCTTTCATTTCATTTATTTTGTACAGGGTAGAAATAGCTTGAGGAAGTTTTAGGTGAAAAGGGTAAGCGTGCTTAGGTTTGAAAAATCCATCAAGAATGAGCTGCGGGTGACTCGTGTGCTTTATCTTCTTGGTAGTCTTGTTTGGTTCTCTGGTTATTTCGTGGGAATAGGCAAGACATAGGAAACTTTTGTGTTAAATTAACACAATTAAATTTAGATTTTAAATGCATACAATGAAAAATTTCTGTCTGTGGGAATTTGCGATAAAGCTCATCAAAAGTGTGGAATGTATAGTTTATTCGTAGAAATAGTTTACCCAGGTTTCCTCTTATGCTCATGGCCAGTGTTCACCGAGACCCTTCGGTTATGTGCAGTGGACATGGCGTTTCTAACTTTCTTAAACAGCAACAGTTAACTCATGGCTCCCTCTTACCTTGTTTTAACAGGCTGCTCTGCAAGTCGGGGGCCACGGAGAGAGGCTACACCAGTGTCGGGAAGTCATGCTTCTGACTTACAAGTCCATCCCCATGCAAGTGGACGGGGAGCCATGTAGGCTGGCGCCGGCTATGATTCGAATCTCCTTGAGGAATCAGGCCAATATGGTACAGAAGAGCAAGAGGAGAACGTCCATGCCTTTACTCAACGAGTGAGTCTGCTCCTTGACTTCCTGGGGACACAGGACCATGGGGAGCAGGTTGCAGAGCATGTGCACGGTCTGGGGACCTCACTGTGTGGGGAAGTTCCTGGTCTCTTTCAGGTGAACACGTGTATTTTTCCTGTTTGTGAGACAGATTATTCTTCACTGACCATTTGGTCTATATATCCTCAAATTAGCAGAACAGTGTTACAGGAGTGATTCTGGGGTCCCATGATGTGTGCAGAGAACATGTTCTGCTTTGGTTCAGTTTGGAGAGGCATGCCATACACCTGCTCTCTACTCAGACCCCTTGGAACGCGTCGGTTTCTCTGGTAGCTGGAGCCAGGCCCAGCTGGCCCATTAGCGAGGGGCCCTTCCGGTTGTTTGCATTTTGGGGTCCTTTGTGCCCCGGTGCTTGGACTCAGTTTTGCCTTTCTGGGCGGCATCCTGCTGTCCGGACCTAACCTGATCTGTCATTTCTACCCCTAAGCACCTAGTTTCCCTCTGGGACTCTTTCCTATGTTAGATGTTTTGATAAACTGATTTGAGGTAAGGCAGTAACAACTAGGTAAATAGGAATGTTCCCTCGCTGTATAGTGAGTCTTAGCAGGCCCAGTGACTGAGTTGCGTGGGTTGGAGATGTGGCTAGACAAAGGGGATTTGGAGTGTCTTTTTTGAGTGTCTCCTATTTATCTTGCCCATTTGCGTAAGGCCTTTCAGAGCGTAGCCTTGGGTCGTTCTCTGTCACAGTGAGGGACCCTCAAAGATGTGGCCTGGGATGCATGGTTAGCTACTGACACTGAATGGCTGGCTTCCTTGTAGTGCCTGTAAAGCAGGGGCATGCTTCGCCACGCGTTCATGGAGTTAGCATCGCAATCTCCACAGGTTCCTGGAATTACCAGTGACATGGGTGCCCTAGCTCCTGTCACCTCTCTTGCGGTGGCAGACTTTAAGGAACAGCACCAGCCAGTGCTCGCCAAGTGTTTCAGTTTTTGACGCCTGCTTCTGAGTCTGAGGTTGGGGTGAGAAATCCTCTTTTCCCTTCTTTCCCCGGAGCCTGCACGTCGCTGGAATGTTGCCCATAATGTTTTCCAGAGCTGCTGTTTAGTTATGTTTCTTGCTTTTTTTTATGTTTTGCAGCCAGTGAAACTCCTGGCTCATTCCTGATGCTTTCCATCCTCTTTGCCTCATCCTTCTTTTAGGTAGAATATGTAATTGGTGAGTTTATATATTTAAAAAGGTAGCATGGCAGCAGTTGTCCATGGCTCACTAGATTTCCTCTAGGAATGGCACAGTTAGGCCACAAAATCTGAGTGCTAAGAAGTAAAAACCCACCTCTGAGTTGTACCATAGTCTGTGTGTTGGGTCACTTGTAGGTAGCCTGCTAAGAGGGTACTATAAAGCTGAAAGCTCTTTTAATCTATAAACAAAGAACTCATGGTCTCATACCAGTGGCTTTATATCTACTAATCATCTCAGACATGAAGTTGCTTACTGAAGAGCTCTAAGTGTTGTGTTAAGAAGGAATTTGTATTTGCTCAGTAACCATATCGTTTAGAATTCTTTTGGGCTTTCTTCACATAGAACAATAAACAGACATTAGCCAGGTGGTGGGGTGCGCCTGTGATCCCAGCAGTATGGGGCCCTGAGGCAGGAGGATCACACGTTTGACAGCAGCCTGGACAATTTAATGAGTCCCTGATGAAATAAAAATTAAGAAAGGGCTGGAGATGTAGCTCATATGAGGGCCCTGGATTTAATCCCCTGCAACCCCCAAAATTCACATTTTTTTTTCTTTTTGTTCTTCTGATATACATGATGTATGATATCATTTCCTTTTCTTCTTCTTCTTTTTTTTTTTTTTTTCTGGTGCTGGGGATCAAACTGAGGACCTTGTGCTTGCAAGGCAGGCACTCTACTCACTGAGCTAAGTCCCCAGCCCCGAGGTCATTTCTTAGACTTAGCTGTGTAGATATTCAGACAGCAGCTTCAAGTCAGAAAAAGCAGGTACACTTACCTCCCACCAGGGGGCAGTGGCATCTGCATGGAAACAGCAGGAGACCAGAAGAAAGACCTGTGTGAAATGGAAACAGCATTTCATTAAAATATATATGTATATAACTTAAAATTTAAAAATTATTTTTACGACTATATATGGTAAACTCAACACTATATCTTAAGAAAATCAATTCAGATAGCTCATTTTCAAAAGAAATCAAAAACCTAGAGACCATGTGATTCTTGCTGACTAAACCTTGATTCTCTCACCTCAGTCTTCTTTACCTTCTGCAGTGATACTGTTTTCAGCTCATTAGAAATCCTCGTTTTGGAATTTAACTTCTTCCTCTGGATTTCCAAGGAGAGTTTCAGGTTTGCAGTCAGCCTTGCTTGTCAGGCCTTTCTTCTGCTTTCTGGGCAGCCCAGACTTTTCTCCGCTTGGCCATAGTTCTGTGAAACTCACTGCTCCATCTGAGGAAGAACGAGACACTTGAAAGACAGTCTGTTCCTTTATTTTGTGCCCTCCTGTCTCCTGCCTACTTTTTCTTCTGTCTTCCTTACTTTCTCCCCACCGCCCCTTTTTTCTCCTCCTCCCTTTTCCCCCTTTTCCCTAACACCGTTTCTTCTATTTCATTTGCCTGTCTACTTTTGTTCTTACCAGAGGAAAAGGGAGCTGGTTCAAAGTGTTTTTACAGTTTTGTCTGAAAGAACTGTGTGTGTGTGTATGATCCCAGTGAAGAGAGGCCGGTTGTTGGGTTCATTTTAAGGCCTCTCTGCACAGTGTGTTCACTCAGAACCCTCAACTCCCTATAGGATCTCTTCTCTGCTTGGGCTCCGGGGTTCCCCACGCATCTGCCCTTCTCTGGAAAGCTGCATCTCAGGTCTGTGACTAGCCTGGGAGTTTTTCTGGAAATTGTAGACTCATACCCAGATACTGTAGTGGGCACCATCCTTTGCCATCTGGTAGCACCCTCAGGTCTGTGGCGAGTGCTGCACTTCTTAGCTCTGCGGCTGCTGCTTCCCTTCTCTCTGTTCACACAAGCCTTCCACTCGTGTTCGTGGGAGCAGAGTGCTCTGCATTCAGGCACTGTGTCCCTGGGCCACCTTTATGGCCCCCACACGACCAGCAGACCAGTTTTTGCTTCTTAAAGAAGAAAATCTACCTTCTGTTTACCGTCCAGATGTTTAACTCTCACACTATCTATTCTCTTTGCTACTAAAACATCCTTAGTTCAAAGGCTGTGTGAGTTTCCCCAGCAGCATTGTTAAGATATTCTCATAATTCATTTTCTTACCCATCCCTCATTGCTGCCCTTTACACAATCTGTGTTTTTCAGTAAACCAGGAAAAATGGTTTTTCTAAAAGTGGAAATCCTCTGCCCCTTAGCTTCACAGACTTTCTGATCATTGCCTCCTTTGCCTTCCTCTCCTTGTGCCTCAGAGTAATTTCTGGCCCCAGAGCCGCAGCCGGCCCCAGAGCCCTAGCCGGCCCCTGCGTCAGAATGCTTTGCTGTGGCTGCTCCTCTTGCGGACACCTAGCTGCCCCTTTTCACCTGCTAACTCCCTCTCACAGTTCAGGACTCCACTGAAGCTCATTTTAGGGCTCCCAGGCCTGTCATAGTTCCTGGGATGTGGTTACATACCGAGTCTGTGACTCACACATGGATCACATGTGTGAGGCTGTCTGCTACATTTCTCAGACATTATTATGAAAATAACAGAAACTTAAGTCTCATGGATACAAACATAGTACAGAATGTTTCAATTACATATTATTACAAGTCGAAGGTACATACTGAATAATTTGAAGATAGAATTTGTGTAGAAGCTGGAAGTTCCATGAGAAATAGTGAAGTAGTAGCCTTCATAATGTCACTAGATCTTCATTTGTATAAAAAAATTTTTCCTATAAAAAGATTTCTTGCCTTACAATAGTACCATTTCTTATTCCCATGTGCCAGCTAGAGGGCTCAGCCGCGTTGTGTTCACCCCGCGTTGGCATAGGAATGTATGCCATTTTAGCATGAGGTGAATCTTCCCAGAGTATGAACTGCAGTAAATATCTTGTCCTCAAAAAAGGAGAAGAGATTTGCCTACATTTGTACTCATGCTCTGCTCACACGGTAGCCAGATACGTTTGATTCTCTTCTCTTATTTGTAAGGTACCAATGAGAGGGATCAGAAGCCGAAAGTTACTGCTGTGCAGGGTGATCTTCAGTCAGCTATTGCCCTTAAATTCACTAGTAATTAAGGCTACCTGGTGAAAGACGATCATTTCATCCACATGCAAGTTTCTAGTTAGCAAACTGTGAATTGGGCAACTGGAGTCCATCATCCTGGCTGTTGAGCATTTTTATTGCCTTAAGATGCCATGAATAGAGCTGTAGTTAACTCACAGGTGACCTTCTAGGAGACCTGATGTCCCCAGCAGGACAGAGACATCCTGGGAGCCTCTCATAGTTGTATTAAAAATGTTTACATGGGCAAGTGGAGAGAATGATCATGTAGAAGGGACAGTTGAGGCTTAGTTTCTTAAATTTTACACTTCGTCTTTTCTAATAGCCACTATAGACTCTTTCCCTTACAAAAGAAAGGAGAAAAGGGAGAAGTCTGCATTTCAGGTCTGTATCCAGATGTGGGTGGAATTATAGCACCACAGTGATAAAATTAGGCATACTTGGTAGCAGTCTGGAGCTCTTAAAAAGTCTGTGCTGTTTAACCGAAGGAGAACCGAAGGCTGAAGGTCTTACTGGGTGTCTTTTTGGATGCTGGCATTCTCGTAAAGCCGGGGAATCACGAGGCACAGGTGAAAGGATTAAACTGAGGGGCATCCTCCAGGGGAGTCATCCATGCCAGCTGGCACTGTCTGGTGTGGGTGTGCACCCTCTCCGTGGGGTCTCCAGCGACCCGGAGCAGGGGCACCCCAGTCACCTCTCCATGCCTCAGTCTGCCCTCCTGCGCTCCGGTCGTGGCTTGCCTGGAACCAGCCCCTTCCATGTGTCCTGTCGGCTTCATTGCTACCGTATCACTGGCTTTTCTGGATTATTTCCGTGGCTGGCTTGATTTTCTTTTTCTTTCATTCACTGTTGGTGACATGCTCATTTAATTTCTGTTTAAACTTTGTGTGTCTCTCTTTCTCTCCCCGGCTTGGTCCTTGTCTGTCCACGCTGTCCTGCTGACTCTGTCTTCGCTGCTCATTCCCTGCTGCCTCTAGCATCCATCAGGTGCAAGCTGCGGACCTGCGGCGAGTGTCTGCTCCCCCCGGCTCCTTCACCATGTGAGTACAGCGCCGTTCCACTTTTACGTCTTGTTCCCAACCTCTTCTCCTCAGGGTTAGACACCGTGGCCTCTTCCTCCACAGGTCTACTGCTCAGCTAAGAAGGCCTCCTAACCATAATTGCTTCCTCGTTCCTGTCTTTGATTTGAAATGGAGCTGTGAAGTTCTTCATGTCCCATGTATCTCCATCTTCTAGGAGTTGGGGGTTTGATTTTTTAATTAGATACTTTAGAGCCGATGATTGTATAGGGTTGTATAACATTCAATGTAAAGCACTGATTTTGTTGGAAAGGTGACAGTACCACTAGACCATTCCTTTCCCTGTGACTCAAGGATGGATTTGAGTAAATGCCTACAACCCTTGATTTGTGGACAGACTCCCAAAGTTATATGTGGAGTTTTGAGGTTATGTATAGGCATATTTGTGGGTTGAAAATCTATAGTTGTAATTACAGATCAGTGATCCCCAACCGTCACAGAGTTAGCAAGTTGTATTTTTATGCATATGTGGGAGTTTGTGCTTCATATTCCAGGGTACTGTTTCTTTCTGGTGAAACCAGACCAACATGGATTTTTTTGGTACTATTCCTTCTGTCTTGTCCTTTCTTTTCTTCATCTAGTGTATGCTTACCTAGAATTCACTATGTTTCAGGTGCTGTCACAGGGGCTTTGCCTATGTTAACACTCCTGTGTTATAGGTAATATCATATCTCTATTGTGTACATGAAGAAGCTGATGATATGCATGAAGGTTAAACAGCCATCTCGAGGTCACAGAGCTAGTAAGTCATAGACTGGGATTCAAACTTGGGCCATCTGCCTTCAAAATTCCCGCCCTGTTGAATGGCCTGGTTGAATGATTACCTTTTCAAAAAGAGTTTTGAAACCAAACAGTGGTTGGTAGAATGAATGAATAGAAAAATACATTTCTGTATATGGTTGTGTGCTATCTAACATGTAGTGGTAGGGCAAAGTAATTCCCGAGTTTAGTTGTATAATCTTATTCCAACCCTATCTGATGGATACTCATCTGTTTATTCATTTGTTAAAATTGTGTTTATTGGAAAATGGTAACTGTGCTCTTGCTCAATGTCAGACACTGTGTTGTGCTTTCTGCTTTTACACATTCATTTGGGAATCTTCAATGGGGATGTTCATTTTTTATTTGGGGCATGTGTGTACTACAGTAAGGCAAATTTTCATGTTTGTTTTCACATGTGGTAGTTGTGGCTACTTTAAAAGTTGAATATTAATCAGAAAATATTCTGTATCTATGTGTGACACATATTAGATATTGCATATTATAAAACCTTTACATATGACTGATAAAATATTTATGGAATAACAATTTATTAAATCTGGGTGTTATTTTAAGCACTAGAAAACAGAACTTTATCAAATAGAGCAAGGAATGTAGAGAAAAGCCCAAGGACAGCAATGCGTGCCGTGTCTTTTCGTGTCAGCAGTGACAACTTAGCTGCGACCCACTCTCACACCGCTACCTGCTGTTTTCAGGAGTGATGCGGAGTCTCCTGCCGACCTTGTGTTGGTCACTGTGAAGGTCAGGGGACCCAGAATCGGGAGCTGGGAGGGCTATCTGCTTTGCAGGGAGTTGGGGCTCTCCAGTCAGCCACTCTGCTCAGAGCAACTCCTTTTTAATAGACGATTTTAAAAATTTTTTTCCAGAGAGGCTTCTTTCTGATTCTCTAGACGCTAATGGAACCTCTTCAAAGACACTTGAAGGAATCCTTTCTTTTGTTTTTTGTACTGGGGATTGAGCCGAAGGCCCTTGAACCGAGCTATATCCCCTGCACAATTTTTGTTTGGAGATGGGGTCTCCTAAATTGCCTAGGTGGAGTTCAAATTTGTGATCTCCTGCCTCAGCCTCCCACAGTGCTGGGATTATAGGCGTGTGCCATCGTGCCAGGCTTGAAGGAATCCTTGTTCACTAGTGTTCTGGTGACTTCCGCAGGAGGGGAGGAGGGGGCACAGTGGGGGCACAGTGCAGTGCGTGGATTGTTAGGGCTGCAGCATACGCTGATGTCTGTTTACATGCTTTATGGAAAGAATTTTGAAATTTTCATTTTGAGATTACTCCTTATAAATTGAATTTTAATCAAAGTTGTTTAGTAGCATCAGTCAATAAATAGGACAAAACTAACAAAAGAATTTCTCCACAAATTTTCTACGATGTAAGTAAATGAACTAATAAATTCTTCATAATTAAGCAGTTTCACTATACACTCGATTGACACACACACACCAAACTTTATAAATTATGCACAATCATACTAAATGCTCCAGATACTGGCTATTTAGCAAATGCCACAAGTATGAAACTGTAAAATGTTTCTTAAAGACTTATTTTGCCCTTTAGTAGGCAACTTTCATTAGGTTCCATGTCCTTCCTGCTTTTTTCTCATCAAAATGAAATCGTGTATTCCATTTATACTTAATTCATTTGAAAAAATCTTTTAGGGAACGTGGTGTACTTACTTCAGATCCCAGATGCTCTGTAGGATACTGAAGACGCAGAGACCGGAAAGCCCGGCTGATCAGAGACGGCCTGAGTCACCAGGGCACACTTCAATACAATGTAACAAGCGTCCACAGAAAGAGTCTCCCTGAACTTCTATGTGAAAGACTCTTTATTGCACACCCATTACATTTGCTTTTATTATTAATATTTAAAATTAACATACAGCAGCACTGACTTTTCTGCCCACACATACCTGCTAGCACAGTTCCACGAGTTTTAAGGCACACATAGATTTATGCAACCACCACCATAGTCAGGGTACCAATCAGTCTGTCACCCCAGAGTGCTGCCTTGTAGTCCACCCTGCTATAACCACGCCTTCTCATCTTGTAACTTCTTGCAAGTACTGATCACTATAGTTTTTAGATTCTTGATAATTCTTTGTGAGTGGAATTACACAATATGTAACCTGTTGTAGCTGGTTCTTTGAACATAACATCTTTGAAAATTTATCCAAGTTGTTGCCTGTACAAGTGTCAATCGTGTGTTGCTTTTTACTGCTGAGCTGCGTTCCATTGTCTGGGTGTGTCATTGTGCTTACTCATTCTTCTTCGGAAAGAGCTGGATTATTTCCAGTTTGGGGCGACTGAGTAGCGCTGCTCTGAACACTGATGGTGGTTGTGTAAACAGAAGTTTTCATTCCCAGGTTAACACCTGGGAATGGGCTTGCTGGTACAGGTAAGTATCTTCCCTAAAAAGAAATGATAAACTGTTTTGCAGCCTGGTTCTACCACTCCGCGTTTCTGTCGGCAGTGTGTGCTGATTCTGCATTCCTGATAGCACTTGGTCCTGTCAGCGTTTTTAATGCTACTTGTTGTACCAGGTGGTTATTCGGCACCCGTTGACTAGTCTTTGATGAAGCAGATGTTCGAATCTGGCTCATTTTTAATTCGGGCTCTTTGTATTTCCCCTGTTGAGTTTAATATGTCGTATATTCTGGATCTATGTCCTTCAAATATGCTATCCTAGAATATCTCTTTTCATTATCTTGACAATGTCCTTTGTAGAGCAGAAACTTTTATTAATATCTTGATGATCATTTTTTTCTTTTTTTCTTTATAGAATTCTGTTTTTGAAGTTATAGTCAGTCATTGTCTAATGTCATGTCACAAATATGTTCTCCTGTGCTTTGTCCTAACAGTTTTGTAGTTAGTTTTCTGTTTTTCATTTATGTATATGGCCTCTTTTGAGTTAATTTTTGCACAAAATATCCTGTTTTGGTTAAGGTTAATTTTTTTTTTTTTTTTGCATATGGATGTCCATTGGTTCCTGCATCATTTGTTGAAAAGATTATCTTTTTCCACTGAGTTGCCTTTACAGCTTTGTCTAACGTGAACTGGATGTGCGGGCGCGCATGGACACTCTTCCGTGCCATCGTTCTACGTGTGTATACTCTCACCAGCTCCACACTGTCGTCCACCACAGCCGTGCAGTGAACGCCGTAGCCAGACGCGGCAAGAGGGCTCTGCAGACACCAGCGTGTTCTGAGCGCCAGTATGGTGAATGTAATACACCATCTCACACAACACTTACAAGTTAAACACAATCAGGAAGCACCCCAGGCTGAGCTGGGCGGGTTTGCTTGTTACCTCTCGGAAGGCAGAGCTGGACGCAGACCCCCGATTTTGCTGTGTTTCTGGCCCAAGGCTGCATATGACTCAGCATGCTGAGATTGTTTTTGAAAAACGAAAACTTCTGGGTTAAGGCTGAAAGTGGATTGATTTTCTTCTCAAAAAGAAAAGAGTTTTACTGAGAGGATGGGAGATGTTTTTGATACACCAGTTATTTAAGCTTTTGTTTGGGGTTGATTTTAAGAATTTTGCTTTTGAAAAGCCACAAATACAGAATTTAGAACCTTCAATCTTCATGACTGAAGAAAACAAACTGGCCACAGGTGGTTTGACATTTCTCTGCCTCTGGTGAAGGAAGTAAACTAGTAGATTCCCTTGAAGTACTTTCTAAAATTCTGTAATTATTTTCTCCAACTAGTTACATCAAAGCTTTTGTTCCAGAATGTCTTTTTTTTTTCTTTTTTGGGGGGGTGCTGGGAATTGAACTCATGGCCTTGCAGTTGCTAGGCGAGCACTCTACCACTGAGCTAAATTCCCAGCCCCTGTTCCAGCATGTTCTTAAAGTCTTGTAACATGCTATGAAAGATCTTTTTATCTTGTTTATTTAAAACTGTCCCTTTAATTAGAAAATGAGACTGGATATACATTATGCAGAATACTTTTGCTTTTCCTTTTTTCTCTTTGTAAAGCCTGCTCTGCCACACCCTGTACTCTATCAGGAAGCAGCAGAAATGTTGTCAAAGTAGGTGATTTCCAAGTATGGCTTTATAGACTTACCTCTAAAGTAGCCTAGATGACCTGTCAGGCATGGTGTGAGTCAATGAATTAAGTAATCGGTGGCTGAGATGTCACCCTTCATGCCAATCTAAGAGTGAGCGGCACTCATGGGCCAGTTAAGCTTGTAGAAGTGTGCTTTATGGCTGGGGCAGAAATCTGTCCAAATTCTGGTTTATGGATTACAATTTCTGAGCCCTACTTCTTGTTTCCCAAAACCAGTGTTGAGGCTACCAAAAGGGCTAAGTACTCCCATACTGTGATTAGGTATTCCTGCTTTCGTTATGTTGTAACCCTGAGTGATTATTTTTGAGTGGCAGGATTATAGATATTTGTCTTGATTTTTGTATTTTTTATTGACTTTAATGAACATGTGTTACTTTTATAAAAGAGAAAAGGCAAAAAGCATTCATATTTTAAAAAAGAGAGAGAATCCTGTGTTCCAAGAGTGAAGTGTAAGAGGTGCGAAAAGCAAAGCTGTTTGCTCTCCAAAACTGAACTGGAGAATCGGCTGCACTCCGCCGACCTCTCGTCTTCCTCCACTCTCCTTCTAGACCGCGTGCTTGCCGCCTGGCTGCTGGTGCTGTTGCTTCCCACTGTCTGAGTTCCCTGACATGAGTCAGATCATAAACGAGATTCTCTCTTTTCTCCTCTTGTACCACTTTTTCTCAGTTTCATAAAACAAATGCCCTAAATGGAAGATTCCAGAGGAAGGACATGAAAAGTTCCTCGGGCTTCTACTCCTAGTTCGCAGACAAGAGCCCAGGCTGCACCTCGGATGGTCGGTTTTCCTTCCCAGAGAGCTCACTCCCTCTGCCTGAGCTTCATCCCTCCAGGGGAGAGAGGGCAGCAGGAGTGGAGCGTGGGCCTTTGGCTGGGCCACCTCCTTACTCTGTACCTCTTCCTCCCCATGGCGGCATCTTTCTGTGCTGACCATGTGTTAACCTTTTGCATTTCAGTTTTAAAGATATTTTCAAAAAATGCAATCAGTCTTTGGGAGTCCCATCAACTCTGAAATTCTGTTATGGTACAATTCAGTGCATGACCCTAGAAGTCTATGAAAATTTGCCCCAGAGAGACCTGAGACACGAAGTAGGCAAGACTTTCCTGGGATGTGACGGGTCCCCCTTGGTCCTGGGTGCTGAGCGGGAGCCAGGCCCTGTCCTGCCAGGGGTAGCTGAGGTCATGCGGAACCCAAGTGTACTTTTACGTTGGTCTGAGAGGTACAAGTACCGAAACTCCGCTAAGCGTCTTGACTGTGGTCAATGTAACACCCTAGTAACGTGTTAGTTAACAGATACTATGTGCTAGTTAACAGTCCGTAGATGAGAAGACAGAGAACAAGAAATGGTGGGAATTTTTGCTTGCTGACATACTATAAACTAGAAGAGTTAGGATTAAAATTAAGGGTATTTGTTTTGAAAAAAATATTTAAACCATTGAACTTGACTGCCAATACAAACTCTGGTCATTTTCCTATGAATGTGTGTCTTTACATATATGATTTATATATTTTTAGTCAAATCATACTATGTAAGCTTTTTAAGAAAATATGGATTTGAAAAACTTTGAATTCAATTTTGAGAATTTCAGATGTGTGAATCTTTGATGTTACAGGTTTGTGGAGCAAATGTTATAAGAAAAAATTCAGAATGGAATCGAGTTTAAAATAAATTCTACCACAGTTGAGGAGTTTGAAGAACCTCAGCACTGTTAGTTACCGTGTTGGGCCGGGAGCATCAGGAGGGGGCCACAGAGGGGCACCGCCGTGTCCCTTAATGAAGGTTGGCACAACCCCGCGTCCTGTACACGTACATAAAAGGGTGTACGTGAAGGACTCCCTCAAACCGCAAATTATACTGTGTTGCTTTTAAAATTTATTTTCAGAGCTGAATTGTTCATGTCTGTGTAGGCGTAGGAACAGTCTTAGTACTCAGCACTTTTCTTAGAGTAAAAGGTCACTTCAGAAGTGAGGTGAGTACTTACAGCTTTTACTTGGCCTGACAACACAGCCCATCAGGGACCTGTTACAGGAGACGGACTCAAGGGTAGGCGGGGAGTTTGGGTAGGAAAAAGCAGGGGAAAGTGTATGCATTTGAAAAATAAATTAAAAATGATGTGACCTTAGAAAGAACATGAATCCAATAAATACAAAAGCCATTGTTCAGATTTTTCTACATAACATGACATTTGGAAGAAGAAGTGGAATTAAGGTCTGAATAGCCAAAGCAGGGATGTCAAAGTGGCACACATTTGCAAGGCAGCTTGGAATTTTGGAAAAGGGAAAAAATTAGATTCCTCTCATTCTTTCATTATATATCTTTTTATAAGCACTAATTGTAGGGTTAAAACAAAGTAAGCCCATTTTCTTAGAGCACCTTCCAAATAGGCATCTATATGAGTTTGCCAGGATGCCACAAAAAAGTGTAGTAGGCTGGAAAACTTGAACAAAAGAATTTCCTTTTCTCACCATTCTGGAGGCTGCACCGCCTGAGGTCAGGGTGTCCAGCTGGTTTCTGGAGCCTCCCTCACCATCTGTGGACAGTGTCTCCTCCATGTGTTCTCTAAGGTCTTCCCATGGCCCCGGCCCTTGTCCCACACAGACAACAGTATTGCTGCGTTCGGACCCACCCTGCAGATCTTACTTTTATTTAATTCCCTCATTAAAGACCTTCTCTCCAAACACAGTCCCAGTGTGAGATAGCTGGGGGGGTGAGACTTCAGGTTACTGATCTTGGGAGAAGACAAGTCAGCCCATAACAGCGTTGTTCTAAGCACAATTAACTGCTTTTAATTATTTTTCTTTTTCTTGTGTTACCAGCTGTTTGAAGGGTGAACTTTGTGTATATTATATATATTGATAATTTAACTTTAAACGGTAGCATATAAGACAAGTTGAAGGAAATTTCCCTTCTATTAATAGCGAATTTCTAGTACTAATTTATATAGGGTATGGTAAAGTTGTTAACATCTCTGGCCCCAAATTTGTTTTCTGTAGAATAAGGTGGTCGAAAAAATAGGTAGTTTAAATTTTAGCTCACATGTGTATTTCTAAAGCATTTTAATGAAAGCAAGGACAGAAATAAGATAAACCTTACATGGAAAAGGACAGGAGTAATTTTATTAGTCTTCATGAATAAAAGGTTTATTTACAAATGGGCTCTACCCAGAAGAGAAAAGAACCTTACATTGTTATAAATGGATTCGCTGCATTCAGAAAGAAAAAAGAAACATTTCCATTTTGCTCCACTACTGTAATAATAACGGATATTACCTTCTGACACAAAGCGAGAAGACCATATCAGTAACAAAGAAATCTAGATGTTTGTTTTGAGTGTTTCATGAATATGTTTATATTGGATTACTTCACTCGGGTGGTAATGAACTGTGAGTTGGGTTTCACTTGTGGGAGAGCATCAATTTAATTATACCTATTCAGTTGAGTTCTCTCAGTCTGTCATTATATCTAGAAACACGTGAAATGAAGACAGTACATTTTAAAAGGCATAAAAGGAAAATACTTGTTGATGTTACGTTTAATTAATTCCTAGAACTCATCAAATTTTATGTCAAAAAACGAACTTCTAAAAATTCAGCAAATTCAAAAGTTATAGCTAAGGTAATTGACTAAAATGTAAATGCTGTTGAAAGAACTATGGGGCTGGGGACTTAGCTCAGTGGTTACAGTGCTTGCCTTGCAAACGCAAGGCCCTGAGTTTGATCCCTGGCACACACACAAAAAAAGAATTACAAATAGAATACAAAGGCCAAAGCTCTATGTTAGGGAGGCCTATAGTTTTACTTATTTGTTCAAAAATTATCACTTAGACCCCTTCTAATTGGGACATAAGTGTAACTTTTGTCTTAATGGTACTCTGTTGCTCAGGCAAAGTAAAACAATTATATGTGCTTCCTTGAGGAAAGGCTGCTCTCTTACAAAGACAGTAGGTTCCTGCCCTTGGTAGAGATTTGATCTACTTTAATGTGGCAAGTGAAAGAAATGGGACAGATGCAAGTGCCCTGAATGATTGTCACACTCTATTGTGACCTCACTGGCAAAACTCTTCTTCTTTCATTCTTTTCTTTTTAGTATTGGTAGCACCAAAATATTTAACTAGTTATTTTGCATTTGTTTTTTCTTCATTATCCAAGTAACTTATTATATACCCCAAAAGTATATGCTATGGAACTTATTTTCCTCAAATTTACTATCACAGTTTGCGGAAAGTATGTTTGTCAATTAGTGACTGTATTCATAGAATCATTATGTGATATTTTGAAGCTCTGTTCTAGAAATGTATCTTCGTTCTGCTCACTGTTATATGGACAAGAAGAATGAGTCCAAAAACCAGACCGGTTTTATAAATCCCTTTGATCAGGAATTAGAGAGAGTGAGGAGAGCTTTCCCCCCAGCTGGCTTGCTTGGCTAAGTCAGGAAGGACAGCCAGGGGGTTCTTTCTTCTTGGGTTTCTGATGCGGAAACACAGACTGGTGGGAGTGCACCTGTGCAGCTTGTGGGGATTTGGAATCCTGCAGCTGTAGGATGATGAAGAGCATCCGGACACCATTTGTCTCTCCAGACCCCGGAGCCGCTCACTGCTGTGCATTCAGGGCCTCAGCAAAGCAGTTGTCAAGAGAAGACCTGGAGAAGAGAAATGAGTCAAGACACACAAAGTGGAGGACTAGATACCAACTAGTTAGGAAAAAGCAATTTTTCACATATTCCTTTTCTGATATTCAGAGTTTAAGAAAGCATATGAATACTTTTAGAAAGTATTTTATATGTAAAGTTAAAACTATTTAAGGAAATACTTCTTACATACTGCTATTTATTGTCAGGTCTAAACTTATTTTTTATTTTCTTCTTAGAGAAGAAAACATGGACTCTTCCGATGGAGTCTGCTTCCCAGGCATACAGATCTACTCCCCCACCGTGTGCAGAGTAGCTGTTCAGTAGGAGTGCATATTGCTACTCACGCGTTCCATCCTCTCCCAACCTAATTAGATCATATTACTTCCTACCTTTAAGATAGCTTTATTAGTCTAATTTTCATTATGACAACTAAATTCTAGAGGCAAGCTAACTTTGTAAAGTGAACAGGTTATTTAGCTCAGAGTTTTGGGAAGTCCAAACAGCAGGGCACAAGCTTCGGCGAGGGCACCCCTTGTCTGCATGACCTCATGGCAGACAGCAGGGTGGGATCATGTGTGGGAGTGATAGTTCACATCACCACACAGGAAGCTGAGGTGACTGGGGTTCTAAGTCCCTTCTGAGGGCAGCAGCCCGCTTGACCTCGGGACCTCCCGCTAGGCCTCGCGGCTTAATAGTTCCGTCTCCCAACACAGTCACGCTGAGGACCAAGCTCCCCACACATGAACCTTCAGGGAGCCAACAACATGTAAAACACAGCAATAGCTGTTGTCTTAGTCACTGTCCTTGCCTCTGAGACACAACACCGAACACCCACAATTTAAAGGAGGAGATGTTTATTTTGGCTGACAGTTACAGTCTGTGGAGTGCTGGTTGCATGGCAGAACCTGTGGCAGAGGAGCCTGGTGGAGGAAAAGGTGCTTATCATGGTGCCCAGGAAGCAGAAACAGAAGCAGGGAGCCAGGAGGGGAGATACAGCCTTCCAGGTCACCCTGTCACCCCTCGCTCAGTGAGCTGCCTCTGTCTAGGCCACATCCCCTAACAGGAAGTCAGCAATGGCACCCCCGTAATTCAGTCACCCTCCAAAGGCTGCCTATGAGAACATGAGGCTCCTGGGGGACAGCTAGATAAAAGCCATAGCAACCACATGTATTTCTACTCCATTATTGCTTCGTGTGTTTTGGCTATTGCTTTGTTTATTTTTACTTAAAATAAGTCTAAAGTCTTATTTTTTTCTGTTCTTTTGTATATGAAATAAGTGTTGTAATTTAAAAATTACTTTTTGTGTCATTTTCTTTTTAAAAATTTTTTTTTTTGTCAAAACAAAGTGCTTGCAGGTACTAAGGTAAGCATGTGTATCAGTGGTTGTCTGTTTAGTCCAGTGTTCTTCCTAAGATATGTGAAAGCCTATATAGGTTTTCTGTAAAATGACATTTTTCTAAACTATAAAAATCAGAGACATCGCATAACAGTGATCAGTACATACCCATGTTTATAGCAGCACAGTTCATAGTAGTTAAGTCTTGAAGTGGCCTATATGTCCATTACCAAATGAATGGATAAAGAAAATGTATACACAATGGAGTACTACTCTGCCATAAAGAAAGATAAACTTGAGTCATTTGTAGGAAAGTGGATGAACCATGAGATCATAATGTTAAGTGAAATAAATCAGACACACACACACTTAAATATTGCATAGTTTCTCTTATATGAGAAATCCAAAGAATACATGAAAAGCAAAATAAAAGATTGATAATATGAAGCAGGGCTTTCTCAGAGGGGAAAGGGATCAAGACACGGAGGGAAGAGGGAGAGAGAGGAGGGCAAGGAGATGAGAAAAGGAATTAATTTGTATTATGTACATATACCACTTCCACACAAGAAATATAAACATATGTACTACACACATGTACTCATAGAAAAATGAAAACAAATCATAGCTCTTCCTCCACACTCCTTTCCAGTAAAGAAAATAAATTTGTTAGTTTCAAATAAGAATGAGATAATAATAATTTGTGATTATAGTCCCAAGTGAAGATTTTCAGCACTTTATATAGCAAATGACCATAAGACATCTCTTTGATAAGTAGAAATTGAGACCTGAAGCAGAAAATGTCTGTCTTTCTGAACAGTGAGACCTAAAACCATTTTGATGGGTCGGGAGTCACTCTATCCTACTGTGTCTCGGTGGCCCAAGCCCGCTGGCTCCAACAACACTGGAGACAGTGCCGAATGGTCCTTCTTGCAATCAGAGCTGCCAAAGAATTCCACATGCCGCTGCAGGCTAGCGTCTAAAAGCACCTTGTGTTGGTGTTTTATGATAGACTCTTTGGTCATTTTTAATAATCAGGAAACCCCCATGCCATAGATTTACTCCTTAGTGTGCAAGTGATTTTTGTCCTGATGTGGTAATAGACATGGCTTGAATTTTCGTGTCCATTTTAACTGCTCTTAACTGTTCTCCATTGCCACAATTTGAATTTGCAGAATTCTATTATGAAATCCTCTAATTTCCATCTGTCCTCATTTCCTGTGTACTTGTGTCTTGTTTGCCTTTCATCATGATGTTTGTCCAATTTTTATGCTTTTTAATCAAGAAAGAGTATAAAATGTCTGCAAGTGGGAACATAAAGACTTTTCTTAAAGGCTGTCATGCGTAGGTGCTAAATCAGCAGATCAGGACAATGCACTTCCGTGAGACTTACAACTGGACATGGTGGCCCACTCCTGTAATCCGAACACTCCGCGAGGTGGAGGCAGGAGGATCGCAGGGTCGAGCCCAGCCTAGGCAATTTGGCAATTTAGTGAGACCCTATGTCCAAAATAAAAAGGGCTGTGCATATAGCACAGTGTGAAGGGCCTTCATTCAATCCTCAGCACCCCCCATCCAAATGCAGATACTACCTAATCACAGGTAGAAATTCTCCATTAGTATGAAACAGGTAAACTTGAGAATCAAGAATCTGTGCAAGTAGCACAGCAACAGTATGACACGTGAACGTTAGCATCATTGCTTCGTGTTAGGACTAGATTCAAACTTCCCTTTGAGCCAAACTCTGCCCGGGCTCCTCATTCTGGCCATGGATGCGCCTTATCACATATGATCGGTTGTGATGAGGAATGTCATCATGTGTCAAGAAATACAATTTTTCCCCTTGTGGTATTAGGAAGTCCTTAGGGAGAACAGTTCCTTAACACATCAAAGACTTTGTATGTGACGTGCCTTGTGGAAGATGCGAAGATAGCTACAGTTGGCAGCCTGTGGGGAGCTCTCCTGTCACTGCCACGTTTACATTTCAGACTCTGCAGGGCGATGCCATTTCCAGATGGAGGCAGCTCCCTTAGTCTAGGTGTAAGCTCACAGTCACTTGGTCTTGGGGGAGTCAGCGACAGGAGCACAGATACTCGGAAGCTGTTTAGAGAAGGGCGAGTTGCAGGGAAGAGAAGGAAGGAGCTGCTGGAACTCCAGCTGGGAAACGAGATGAGTTTTCCAAACTGAAATCCACGAGGAAAGTTGGAGCAAGCAGAGAGCTAGCCACAGTGTGTGCTGCTGCTGAGGGTGCATTAGGATGCACACCGAGGAGTGGCCTGCGTATGCAGGAGTAAAGGAGAAGGGGGAATGAAGATATGGTGGCAGCCTAGAGAGGGAACTTGGAAAGTCTGTGCAGTCAGTTGTTTAGTGGCTTAAAAACTAAATCTGACTCACGGAGCCAGAAGCTTTAGCATGGTGTCTGTGTGGGCTGGCTGCACATAAATGTATCAGGATTGTCTGGATCAATAACAGCAGGGACATTCTCTGCCAGCAGAGGAAAACAGATGCTCAGGAGAATTTGAAATATCGATCCAGGCTGTTGTTCTGTTGCTCAACCTTTAGTGTGAGACGATGAAACCGCTCTGTTTATCAGGCTGCTTCGAGATGCCACTGAGGCCGGCCACTGCTTGGTCTGGCCTTGGCTTCCCCTGTAAATGCTTGATGGAACTTGATGCTGAGCAGAAAAGACAACCTGTAATAACCACCCTACTCTCACTCTATAGCATATACATTTATCACACATTTCAAGAGCATAGAAATTTATTACAAATTTCCATGGAAGCATGAAATTATTAATTACAATGTGTATTTGAAGATCTCCACAAAATGTAAAAAGTTAATTTTGTTTCTGCCAGTGTCATTAAAGTTCCTTCATATTTGGTAATTATGGTCTGTATTTAACCCTTTAGCCATTAAACTAAATACTAGCCATCAGCAAATACTAATTTGATATGCACTTAGCTTTTGTACTTAAAGTTTACATTTTTGCTGTTATTCCCTATGACCCCATGACTATTAAAATCGGATACCCACCAAAATGGTAATAGACAGGCTAATAAATAGAAACTATGGAAAGGGAGATTTAGACTCTTTAGTGAGAATTTTCGAATACTTAGGGCACTCTGAACGAAAAGTAGGCTGCCACCACCTTGTATCTTACTGGTAGATAAGGATCAGGCAGAGACTGGGTAGTCATTTGAAGATCCAGTCATAGAAAGTATAGAATAAGGTTGAGTAGCAGATGCTGAATGAGAAGAGATGCCGGATCCCTCACAACCCAATAATCTTTTTTCACTTTACAATGTGTTGTAGCTAGACTTCCTCCTAAGTAAATGTAGATCTACACGTTCCTTTTAATTTTTCCCTTGTGTTCTTTTACTAGAATTTACCACAGTTTACTCAACCAGCTCCTTGTCTATTGTTTATTAATAAAGAGTCAGCACAACGAGAGATCGTCTGATGTGCTAATTCAGATTTTATGGCTTTGTTGTCATATCCATTGAGTTCTTGGTATTCATCCATTGACAAAGTAGGGTGAGTTTGTTTTAGGAGAACTGTGTAAAAGACAAAGCATGAAAATGATGGCTGAGGAGAACAAGGCTCTGCTCCCAGTTCTGCCACTGAATAGCAATGTGACCTTAAAATCACTTTCTCTTTCTGAGCCTCAGTTTACCCACAAATAAAATGATGTTGTAGATATGCATGAAACATGAGATCTGTTCTAGTAATCTGAAAAGATTATTATGTCAAACTGGATTGCTGGTCACCACCTAAGTGCTCATCTCAGCTTTATTCCATAGTGTGTCTTCGGTGTTGAGCACAACGCTGATACACACTAGACACGCAGCACACACACACTGAAGGGTGGAGCAGGGCAGCCCGAGTCTGTCTCCTCAGCTCTCCCACAGGGGTCACCATCTCCGTGGTTCCTGCATCGGCTTGGTTTTGATTCAGTGACTCTTGGGCATTTTTGTGTGTCTACTTAGAATTTGTTCCTTTATACGTACATTTTTAAACAGTTTGTGTAGGGTGTGTGTGTGTGTATGTTTGAGGTGGCAGAGAGAAGTGTCCTGACCCATTTTTAAAGTATCTTTTCTTCCTTCCGTCCATTCTTTTCTTTTTTCTTCCTTCTTCTTTTCCTTCCATCCTTTCTCCTCCTCCTCTCTCCTTTTCTTTCCTTTTCTTCCTTTATAGAAATGGAGATTAATGATATTCTATTTTAGTCAAGGGTGACTTTTATCACCATTTCATATAGAGTGAGCAGTAGTCTGATATTTGAGAAGATTATCTCAACCAATGAAACCTCGGTGTGAGGTGGTATTGAAGGATAAGTGGGGATTGTGCTGTACCACTATGTTGAAAAAACTGTGTTGATCCAGATTGGAAGTGATGGAAACTAAGTTATTTTACTCAACTTATATGCAGGATTTACTCTGAAGATGTAATCCCAGAAAATTCAAGAAGCCTAGTGTGCACATTCTGAGTGTGAGCAGGGTGCTTCAGGAAGTCTGGCATTGCTGCCGTCAATTGTTTGGTATGTGTCCTGAGCCAGTTCAGGTTGTGCTCGCTCAGAAGGAGTTGTACACTTTGTTCTCTTCCTAAGGAAAGTACTCTGTACCTGCTGAGCTTTTCTCTATTCTGGGGGTGCTCAGCGCCATCCTCACAGGAAATGTTTAAGGTAATATGCTTTCATCGAGAGGTGCTTTCAGAGTCTGTGCAATAGTCCTGTGCTTTGTGGACACTTACTCTGCATGTTTGAACAGTTTATGTCTGTCTCTTCTGGGGGTCGGGTCACGGGCGACCAGGTTTGACCGTTACAGGCCCCTTTACCTGCAGTTCTTTATGGCTCTGCCCTGCCCCTCTTCTCACTGTTTTCAGTTTAGCTGTATCTATGTAACAACGTGATCTTGTTCAGAATTTTAAAAAATTAATAGCAAATATTGTGTGACAATGGTTTTAAAAGACTTTTTCTGCGTATTTATTCAATTTAGTTTTCGCATAAATTCCAGAGGCGTTAGTGTTCTGGAGAAGTCTTCTCCAGATAATGGCTGTATTCTGGTTTGCATGTGAACTCTTTCTTCTGAGCCGGAAGAGGCGACCTCGCCCACATCCTCTCAGGTGCATGAGCCCCGAGTCTCTCTCCTTAGTATCTGACCACCTGCTTCTTTTTTTGCAGCCCCCAGTCTGTCCCAGATCGTCTGAGGATCCGGGTGAACAAAATCAGTTTACAAGACTATGAAGGGTTCCACTATGAAAAGGAGAAGCTCCGGGAAGCCTGTAAGTCATAAGTGCCCAGTGGATTTCGTGCGATCTGCCTGCCTTCAGCTGCTTGGTCTCCTTGGTTCGATGGGTAGATTCACTAGCCCTCGTGTCTGAAAACACGCTTAGAGAAGTGATGAGAAACGTGGTTCCACGTGCACTCCTAGTGCTAATATGCGGGCTGAGGAAAACGGACCAGGGAAAGGAAAGCAGCCGAATCCAGTCATTCTGCTGCAGGCGCCACATTGGGAGCTCTTGGCTTGTTCACCACTTTAGGCTCAGCTTTGCCTAGAACGAGAAAAGCGAAAAGTCGGTGTGCTGCCTGGTGTAGTAATGCTCAAAAACCCTTCCGGTACCGCGAGACTCCTCCTGGAGCCTGCCCTTTCAGATGCTTCCCTCATCTTTTTGTAGGTGCAGCAGGGTGACCCACAAAGGGACACCCGCCACCTTGGTGTCCTGTGCCGTTGCCTGTCTGTGTAACAGGCCCGCAGGATGCTGTGATCGTAGAGTGTTTAGTGATGACGAGGCACCACGGTTTCTGAAATTTTCAGTTGAGTCCATATATGAATTACTTCTCATGTTTATATGTTCTGTATACCTCTTTGAATACATAGATAATTGTTAGTTTACTTCATCAGTCAGTATTTACTGGACATTTTAAACAGTCTGGCCACTATTTTAGATCCATTCCTAAATCATGATATATCAAGTTTATCGTGGATAAAGTAGACAAGAAGAAATGAAGACCAGAGGAATTCTAGATGTTAAATTTCTGGGTTCCTTCTCAATTGTGGGGGCCAATAGTCAAGTGCCGTAGGGTCAGAGAAGATAAGGAGGACAAGTGTCCGAGAGAACAGGCCAGGATGCCAGTTGGGAGAAAGGAGTTTTATATAGACTGAAGACTTATTAATCAGAACTCTGGATCCGAGTAGAAATGTAGAGGAGGCAACAGTTAGATTGGCAGGAATGCAGGAGGGGAAGTGGCCCCGGGAGAGTGACTTCTGAGTGGGGATTCCTGAAACCGTGGTCTACACGGAGCTTCAGAGGGTGGAAATCTGGAAGCTAAGACAGTCTCGGGAGCAGTGCAGGGAATTCTCAGCTGTGGAGTGAGCGAGCACCCTTTTCCCTGGTGGCCTGTGACGGAGCCTGCTAGACAGTTCTGTGTGAAACCTCTTCTTTCCCAGTTCTTCAGCTGCCTGAGCTTCCTCAGCCCTTTTGGTCGTTTTTCTTAAGCATTGGTACCCTTTAGTTTCTTCTCAGCCTTCACTTGCATCCTTTGCTCTCACTTGCTTCGGCAGTAAAGTGGGGGCTGAACGAGGAGCAATTCTCTCAACCTCTGCATTCGTTCCTTCTGTTAGCGCTGTTAGATTCTCTAATGAAAATGGGATGATATTGGCACAAAATCTAATTTGAGTGATGGATGTGTGTATATCCATCCAAATATATGTATTTGCAATGGAAGTGTAGCTACATTGTGCATTCAGCTGTCTTTTAGAAGCGATTAATTAGGAAAAGCAGTGTTTTATGTTCTTCCTTATTTCAAATTTCCGAGTAAGTAGTGTAAAATTTTGTCAAGATAGTAAAAGATAATGGATCTCAAGTCATATTTTGCAGCTTCCCATCAGTTCTGAAGAACATCAGTGGGGGCTGGGGGTGCATTTGAAATCTGGGGCTGAAATGAGATTCGAGGCATATCTGTGGCTCTCAGTGATCTGTTCTGTCTTTTCTGTGGCATTATCTGCACACCTTTGCCGGAGGTAATTGTGCTTTGAGTTTTTACAGAACGATGACATTTCCTGGCAAGTGCTTTGCTCATCATATCTTCTGGGATACAATTTCTCTGTGGAGAAACTTCTTAAATTGGAACAAGTATTTGACATAAATAGAAGTCCAGTGAATTCCACAGTGTCTTTGGAATCCAAAAGAGCAAATTCTCAAGGGAGGAATAGAGGAGTTACTCTACAGATCTGAGTTTGAAGAAAACAACGTATGAGTTGGAAGTAAAAGTTGCCACCTCAGTCATTCTATTTTTAATATATGGCAGTGATGCTTCTAACTTGTAGTTGTTCATGAAAGTTTGTCCTTTGAAGTTATGGCTTTACTTTTAACCTTGTTCTTGTCCATGGCTCCAACTGGCGACTGACTACAAACTCATGGGCGGGCTCGTGGACTTCAAACTGAGTACAAAGGCAAAAACAAAAAAAAGTAGGAGTTCATGTGTGATATGTATGCCCAGATAGCTGTTATTTCAGAAGCATTAATTAAATGCGATTCCCAGAACACACCTAGATAAAAGAGTCTCAAGGAATGCACTTTGACCTGCATCCCAGGAGAAGAAAGAGAGCGGACTCCCTAAACAATTCATTTATAGCCAACAAAATGTGAACTAGAACAGTAGTGTGTTCATGGGTTTAAAAAATTAGTTTCCTTTCTTGATGGCACAAGCAAGTGATTTATTCAGGCAGCATGTGGCTGTTTGCCATCAACTTCTAAAAGATTCTTGCTCATGTGTCTGGATTGTTGCTCATGTTAGATTACAAGCTTGGATGTTTGTTGTCTGCCAGAGCCCTGCTGCTATCGGTAATGTAGGGCTCCTCGACAATGCAGAATGGCAGGCTGTTTAATCGCTTTACTTATTTCAACTTGAGGATGACCATTTTATGTCAAATATTTCCCATCTCCCTTCCATTTAGGAAACACTTCCCCTAAAATAACAGCGTGGGGAGGATGAGTCCTTGACATGTGTTGACAGCTTTTGTTGGTAAACTTCAGACTTTCTTAAAACACGTAGAATCTCCCTCACTGTTGTGGTTTAAATCTAAAATGTCTCCCCAAGGCCTCATGTGTCTGGAAGGTAACTGGATCATGGGGCGTTAGACTCATTAGTGGGTTAGTCCACTTTTGAGTGCTTAGCTGACTTGCTGTTAGGAGGCGGGGCCTCACCGGAGTTGGGTCACTTGGGGCAAGTCGCAAGGGTGTATCCTCAGCTGTGGCTCCTCTTGTGTCTCTCTGCTTCCTGGGCACCATGAGGTGAGCACCTTTCCCTCCGCCGTGCTTCAGGCATCCTGTTTCTGTCTTGGCTCCTGCCAAGCATGGACTAAAACTATAAGCCAGATAGACCTGTCCTCCTTTACATTGTGAGTATTGGGTATTGTGTCTCAGCAGCCAGAAAAATGACTAAGGCGCATACTCTTTATGACTTATCAACCTCGAGTTAATGGTTACAGTTTGTAATAAGGGAATACCTATCCAAATGAAGAGACAGAATGTAAA
Source organism: Hystrix cristata (assembly GCA_004026905.1). Classification (NCBI taxonomy): domain Eukaryota; kingdom Metazoa; phylum Chordata; class Mammalia; order Rodentia; family Hystricidae; genus Hystrix; species Hystrix cristata. Next base: position 27,410 of record PVJO010010312.1, read on the forward strand.
GAGAAAGTGGCTATATTAAAAAATCTTAAACCAAATCTATATGTAATAGTGTCAGCAGAAAATCACTGAATGAACTATATAAATGGGTCATTAATAACATGGAGTCATATAGACTTGGCAAAGTAAATTTTTATTTCAGCTTTGAAAGAGATTCAGTGACATGATATTTTTATATCTGGAATAACTTGATACTGGCCAAAATTTAATTTTGTCCCATGTGAATCGGTTAAGCTTTACTTTTGATACTAGCTAACTCTGTATTTTTGACTTGCTGTGATGATTCATGAGACTCCAGGGCCTATAACACCTAACAGCTAAAATCAGTTTTGAGCCAGCTAAACAGCTGTACTCTATAAAGATAATGCTCAACAACACTTTCACACACATTGTCTCAGTATAATGAATATTATATGGGTGCATATGACATATAGTACGCACTTGCTGAGTATGTTGGTTGATGCTTATATTAGGATTATACTCTAATTAGGTACAGCATTCAGGAATTTGCACTAATGGAATTTCCCTGGTGAGTGATTTAATAAAAAAGTCAGAAAAGTTTGCGTTTGAATCTCAGTTGCACCCTTGTTAAGTAATTTAATTTCTCTGATGATGGACTCTCTCATCTCTAAAATGAGATATAATCTTCCATATGTAATCTTCCGTATGAAACCCTAGTGCTAAGCCTGGCTCCTTGCCACGCACTTCTGAAGCGGCAGCTATGATTGCTGTGGCTGCAGCCACTGGACAGCTCTGTCGTCACATCTTCTGTCAGCCTGCAGGTCTGTAAAGCCAGGTTCAGAGTAGGAGCTGACCTCCTTCTGACTGTGCGCACTGCACCCTGCAGCACACTTTCCCACTTGCAGAAATAGAATTGAAAACCCTGATGCATACAGTCCTACTCTACCCACTGGGCTAAATCCCCAGCTCCCATATAGTCCTCCTGCAGCAGATTGGTCCTAGGACCCTTGTGGACACCAAAATCTGTGGATGGCCAAATTTCTGTACGAAACAGGTTAGTATTTACACATAACCTTTGCAATCCTCTCATATACTTTAAATCATCCCCAGATTACTTATGACACATAATGCAATGTAAATGTTAGGTAGATCATTGTTATACTATATTTTTTAGGGAGTAATGACAAGAAGAAAAGTCTATACTTTCACATTTTTTGAATCCGGAGTTCAATGATGTCACTTTGTCCTCTGCAGTGGCATTGCCCAGCTACTGCAGACTGAACATCTCTTTTCAATCCTTAGTAGTTGGGAACAGCTTGGGGACTCTCAGACACATAGGGCCAGTTGTGTCATTGAGAGATTACAGGAAGCAAATGTAACGAATTTGCTTTTACTCTGTCTACTAGTATAAAAGTCTGTGATGACAAGATGCTTAAACCTATGATTCATGTGCACTTGTGCCCATATTTGCTGAACTGGACAGATATTTGCAGTTTCCTTCAAGTCCTAATACATTCTTCCAAGTGCATCATCTAATATCTATCACTGGATTTTTAAAAATAGATTATTTATTTTGCAGTAATTTCATATTTATAAAACTGTTGCAAAAATGCTACAGAGAGTTCTGATTTTATATTACTGTGACACAGTTGTCAAGGAAATGTTGCTGTGTTACTATAAACTGTTGGGCTTTCTACTCCAGGGTCTAGTCCAGCACCCCCCATTGCATTATGCTGGCCTGTCTCTCCCCTGTGTTCTCCTGTGGTCTCTGACAGTGGATGGTTTTAAGGGGTATTGGACAGCTGTCTGGTGGAACATCCTCTAATGTAGCTTTGTTTGTTGTTCTACTCATAATTAAACTGGTATCATGCTTGCTTGTAAAGAATATTGCAGAACTAGACAATGCTTCTTGACCCATTGTCTTAGTTACTTTTCTCATTGCTGAGACAAAATATCCGATATCCAAAGTTAGAGAAGGAAATGTTTAATTGGCTCACAGTTTGTAGAGGTTTCAGTCCATAGTCAGCTGGTTCCAAGGCAGGGTGGCATGGCAGAGGGCATCACAGAGGAGAAACAGTCCATGGCAGGCAGGCAGGTGAGAGTACCTTATCCTTCTTTCTGTCACCTATATTTTATGCAGGCTGCCTGCCCTAGGGCAGGTGTAACACTCACACCCTTAATCCTAGCATACATCCTCCATCCCAGATCTGTGCCAAACTATCAGTGGACCAATTTTGTCATCACAGACCCTTCATCCCAGCATCACACAGTCTAGGGCCAGCCACCTCTGAAAAAGCCCCACCTATGACTGCACGAGGACTCTCCTGATAACTATGTGACATCCCTGGTGTGGTCACCCTCATCATTCGGTTAAGATGGCATTTCCCACTCTAAAGTTGCTACTTAAATCTACTATGCAGTTACTGTTTTTTCCTTCCCTATTTTATTCTTCAGAAATCGCTAAGTCTAACTGACTTTCAAAAGGGAAGGAGAGCTGGACATGTAGAAACCTATTCCTACAATCCCAGCACTCTTGGAGACTGAGGCAGGTGGGTTATAAGCCCTCCCAGGGCAACCCTGGGCAACTTAATGACTTAGCAAGACCTTTTCTCAAATTAAAACAAAAGAAAATAAAGGGCTGGGGACATAGCTCAGTATGAAGGCCTGGGTTCAACTCCAGTACTGAAACAAGCAGGGGTTGGGGTAGGAAAAGGTCACTAGAGTTTTCATTGCATATGCAGATCTGATGGAGCCATTCTGTCATCATGTGTTTGTAATTTTAACAACTACATAATTGCATCAGTTAAAGGTCAGATACCATACCAGATGCTAGAGATTTGAAAGCTGAAACTAGAACACTTAACAGTGCAATCTAATTTATTCAAAGCACATATACCTGTGTTTAGTTCTTACTGTAAGCAAGCAATGGTTGGGGGAAAAAAAACCCCACGGAATTAGTATCCGAATTTCTGGAGCTTTTTCCTCATGTGAGAAGGACTGTGATAGGGTTATTGAAACACCATGTACCTGGTTTCTCAGCAAACATCATTTAGATAGTGCAAGGAGAAGACAGTACACACACACACACACACACACACACACACACACACAGGCATGAACATGGAAAGCCTGTCTCCCTGCTAACTAGCTGTGCAAGCTTGAGCAGTTCATTTGTCCTCTGAAGGCCTCACTTTCCTTATCTGCTAAATGTAGTGATTAAGTATTTCTTAGAAATATATCATATTACAATAAATGTTTATCCCTGGAGAAATTATGTAGGATTTAAATTTTTCCTCTGACATGTTTTCTTAGAAAAGGTTTCAAAGCTCCAGTGTGCTCATAACCAATGTGAGCATTAAAAAGTCATGTAAGTGCATTTTGTTTCAATAGTTTGCTAAATCCACCGATTCCTTTCCCATTGATTGCTCCCTCTGAAATTGAATCTTTTCTCTCATTTAATAAGTTGACAACAGAGCTGTCTAGCAGAACTCAGGCCTTCCAATTTGAAATCTGACTGGGGAGTTAAATGATGTTGCTTTGTCCCTCTTGTGGTGCTCATTAGCTGTCCTTTCTCAAGTGTGTTTATATTTATTCCTATTTTCACAAATCGATGTTTGACCAGAGTTTTGTGCTTAGTTTCTTTCACAGTCCATCCCTGTTTATTGTGTTTATCTTTATCATTCTCTTTAAAAATGTAATGTTAATAAAAATAACAGTAGCCAACACATATTCTGCTGGTGCTATGAGCTAGAAAGTATCTTTACTTTTCTACATGTATACTGTCATTTCATTCTCTCAGCATTTCTATATGTTAGGTAGTATTGTTATCCCTGTTTCATGTATAAAGTGACCAATGCACAGAAAATTTAGGAAAACCAAAGAAGCCAACATTCTGAATACTTATTTAATCACTGTGCTGTGCGTTTCCTCCAAGTAGTGCTTCTTATTTTCTTAGATAAAATATATTTCATAAGTACACATTTGTATGTCATTCATTCACAGTAACATTCAAATGCCTTTTTACACTTAAACTGACTTTATTTTTCATAAGAAAACTTTGTTTTTGCATCTCCCTTTGACCCCAAATAAACCCCAAATAAACCTCCCTTCAACCCCAAATAAACCTCCTATAAATTTAGCATATGTTTATTGGCTGCTTCCCATATTTCTAGTACTATTTCAAGTGATGGGGCTGTGGAAAAGTGCTCACCCTCCTACAGTTTGTAGTCCAGTGGGAGAGACAGATGAATCAATAACATACTGGGCAATCTTTTATAATAATATAATGTAAAGGAAAGCGAAGCGAAGCAGTAGAGGACAGAGTATCCTGTTTTTGATTAGTTGCACACAAGCACAGATGGGTTCCCGTGGGAAGACTGTCCCCAGGCAAAGCACAGGGCAGGTGCCACCTCAGAGGTGCAAGCATTCATGAACAGCAAGAAGTCTGTGTGGCTGGAACTTAATTAGTCAGGAGGAGAAGGATGGAGATAATTTAGAATTCATAGGAAAGGGTCAACAAATGGAGAAGGCTTGAAGGATACAGAGAGGGTGTGATCAGAAGGTGTGCCAACATTTAGAGAAGAACTAGAATGTGCCTGGCTTTATTCTGAATAAATCTGGCTGCCTAGTGGAGCACTGGCTGTCCGGTGTAAGAATGGAAACAGGGCACCAGACTCACGGCTGAAGGGCACTGCAGGGGAGAGGTATTAGGAGTAGGGGAGTTAGATAAAGTAGTAGAGTTGGGGAAAAAGCAAGTGGCATCTGGATGCCTTTGGGAGCCGGTGCTGGATGAGATGACAGATTAGCTGTACTGAGAAAGAAAGCTGTATTGAGGTGGCCTCTGAGGTTCTGGCCTCCTCAACTTGATCAACAGAACTAGGAGGGACAAGGAGGACTCAGCAAGGAGACCTAGAGGAGGCATCTGGTGAGCTGCAAGAGATCTTGGTAATTGGAAGCCAGGAGAAGAAAACTCTGCTGAAAAGGAAGAGCAGATACCAGATGTTCCAGAGAGGCTGAGTAATTGTGTCTGAGTGATGGTGATTAGCCCAGGGCAGGAGGTGAAGGTGAACAGCAGCGCTTTCACGTGCAGATGAGCGCAAAGGAAGTAATTCCACCTGGATTGCTCTGCTGAGGTGTTTAACTTGTACAAGAAGGGAAAGTGGGGTGGCCTCTGGAAAAGAAAGAGTCGAGAGAGCACAGCAGGTGTTAATGCTGATGGGACCAGTGCACTGCAAGGGAAGAACCTGACTCTGGAAAAAGAGGACTGCTGTTGGGCCAGTGTCCTTGTGGGGTGCGTGGGACCTGGGGCAGTGCAGGGGATGGGGACAGAGGGGCAGGTGCGCCAGGTGCAGAGAGGGACAGCGGAGGAGTGGTTGGTGGGACTAGTACAAGTGAAGAGTGCAACTTTTATTTTCTCCTTAACACAAGAAGCGAGCCTACTAGGTGAGAGTGGGGAAGGGGGGGCGTCTGTTCAGGGAGAGACGAGAAAGTCTGAAATAGTCCACTTACACAGCAAGACAAGGCATCCAGGCAGAGTTCCTCGGCAGCGCTGTGTATGTGAGTTTTCCATTGTGGGGACAAGATATCTGACACATAATTTGAAGAGGGAAGTTTCACTTTGATTCATGGTTTCAGCTCATGGTCTGCTGGCTCCAAGAGAGAAACATCGTGGTAGAAGGGCATGATGGAGGAAAGCTTCTCACAGCATGGTAGTCAGGAAGCAGAGTGAGAGGGGAAAAACCTGAAAAGAGATGTACTCTTCAAAGCCATATTCCCAGTGACCTACTTCCTCCAACTGGGCCCTGCCACCTAGTATCCCTCTCAGCCGTGCATGCATCAACAGGTTATCCACTAGTGAAGAACAGTCCAAATGGTTCCATTACCTCTGTAGGCCCCATTTCCTCGTATCCCTCTCAGCTGTGAACTCATCAATGGGTTATCCACGGGTGACTACAGTCCTCAGGGTTCCATCACCTCTCTAGGCTCCACTTTTGAATGTTACTGCCTTGGAGATTAATACAGGGGTCTTTGGGAGATGTATAAAATTTAAACCATAACACACATTTTAGAGATGAATCATTGAGTTCATTGGCTTTACCTGACACCTAGAGCCTTTCCTACCAGTTCCTGGAGGGGGATCTTGGTTTGTAGATAGACATACTCTGTCTTTCTAATTTCAAAGAACTCTGATTCCAGGGGAGTATTGGGCTCAAAGGTGTTGTTATTAATAAAACTTCATTTGTTGTCTAATTGTATTCGTGATCCAAAGCCTTTCTCTGTAAGAAAGGAAGATTGCTTCCAGAGTGTGCTGTATTGTTGTATGAGAAGTTATCAATGTTCCATCCTAGGAAGGCCAGTGGGCCCAAAGCATTAATAATGATATTTGGCCCTTCATTGTTAAAATAGTCTTTGATCATGAGAGTAATCAGTTGGAGATACATCCTTAAATCTTTACTCACACTGATATTTTTCTATTTTGTTGGTTTATCTTATGTAATCTAACAGCCAGGTTTTTGTTTTGTTTTGTTTTGTTTTGTTTTTGTGTATACTGGGCATTGAGCCCAATGCTAGGCAACACTCTATCGTGGAACTATGTCTCCAGTCTATTTTATTTTATTTTTAATTTTGAGACAGATTTGCATTAAGTCACTCAGTTGCCTAAGCTGACCTCATCCTTGCAATCCTCCTGCTTCAGTCTCCCAAGTAGCAGAGCTCACAGGCATGCGCCACCACGCCAGCTACTAATGGCCGACTCTTACTGCTTAATACCAGCCTAGTCCTTTTGCTCGTCATTGTGCCAAGTTGAGAAGTCAGGGATGAAGCTCAGATGACAGTTAGGTTTCTCTTTGCAGATTTAACTTCTATGATCCTTATTAAAGTGATTACCTTTTCATTCATCATGTCAATGTGTGAGTAGTATAGTAGCCACTACAGAGTCCTGTCCATCACTTTTAATAATAAATAATGATGTTCAGTATTTATTTAGTGCCTCGTGGTTTACAGAGGGCTGCTGCATATGCTGGCAAGATGCATCATCACAAGGACACTTGAAACACCCCCTCACACAGGGTCACATTGCTGCAGCAGGATTTTAGTGAGAAATTACATCTTTTCTCCCCTAATGGGGTACGCGTCCTTGTTTCTTTGTAAATACGTGGCTATGCACGTACAGAGATGTGCTGTTTGAAAGAACTAGGCTCACAGTTTTCATCACAGGTGAGGTTCCCAGGGAAACTCACTCTGAGACTGAGTTTGGCTTGCAGGAAGTCGACTGGGGATATCCCAGGAGGAACCCACAGTTACGCAGGGCAAGGACAGCGGAGACCTTTGGGTCTGGGATGGTCGTTTAGAGTAGTTCTAGTGCAGGCGAGAGTTCATGGCTGCAGGCCAGCAGCTGGGTAACCAGCAGCTCACATGATCCAGGTGCAGACTTCAGTTTGGGGAGCACAGTCTCAGCCGTCACTTAGCACCCAGTTATGTAACTAGGGTGAGGAGGGAACCGTCCATGTACCAGAATCCTTCGGTCTGTTTAATCATCTCTCGCTCAACACCCATCCTCATCATCTGGATTCACCGAGCACTGTTCTGGCCCTGGGGTTCAGCTTACATGAGCACTGGTGCCCAAGTTTTTCTCTGTGTAGCTTTTGATCAGACTTCACTGCTCTTCAGAAAGTCAGAATTACTTTCTTCAGAAACCCTTGCAGTAGGAAAGTGAGACAGAAATCTAAACCATGAATGCTGACCTTTTGTGAACTGTTGCCAAATTCGGTATTCTTCATTTGGAATTTGAGTCATTAAAAGTGGAAATCTGAATGCAAAGCAATCTAAAAATCAGGCCATCAATTCTAACCTAACCCTATAGTCGGCAGAGGTAACCTCAGAGTTCGGTACTCAACAAAATAGATATTTTGTCTCTATTTATCCAATGTATCGGTAATGATATTGAACTGAACAGAATCAAGGCAGAAACTTGAGCTACTCAGAAAACTACCTCTTTGTAGATTAACTCCGAACCCCAATGTCATGTTTCAGATATGTGGATAAGAGCATGCGCCTTTCATAGTTCATGGTCCACAGCACCTTTTCTTAGCACCTCATGGCTTTCCCGAATTTACTGCCACTCTCTCAGAGTCATCTAGAACCAGCACGGGAGGCTTCGCTAGGATGTCAGCTGCTAGGAATGGATTTGCTTGAGGTTGATTTATTCCACATCTCTACATGGTAGCTCCCTATGCATAATTTGTTTATCTTTTTGCTTCCAGAAAAGAGATTTGGGCCCCTTCTGGTGCTGTAGGCAATCTTTCTGTCATTAATCCTCCACATGTATCCAGTCAACTCAGAAATTCAGGGCTGTGTGACTGTGTCCCCAGCATCTATTTGGTGTTGGTCTTGGCCCTCACCAATGGTAGTAGGCAGAGTGATGTTGAAATTGTGAAAGAAATTTGGATTTGTGGGTCTGTAATTATCATTTCACATATTTAAGTTTTGGGTGTGGTTACAAATCATTATTCTGGAGCATTCCATATTTATTCTTGATTTTTGCATTTATCCGAATGGCCAGGCTACGTAGCCAAGATTCCAATGTCAAAATTAAGCATTTGTCGTCTGCCTCCCAAATACTTGAGGGCTGGCTAGAAATACCAGTAACAGCTCTTCTCCACGTGTAAGAATTTAGGAAATACTAATTTCCTGATGGGTGTACTTAGACAATACTTATATTGTTTTTCGACACCCATTTGTACCCAAATGCATTTTAGGACCTGCTAGAGCACAGCTCCCGCTGCACTTCACAGGGCATCAATTCTGAGGACTGATAATAAGTCATCTCGTTGTAAGGTCACCACTGAATCTATGAGTCACAGTCACCAGAAGTAGGAAAAAGTAACACAGATGCACTTGTAAATAGTCCCGTGATTGGGTTGCGGTTCTCCAGCTGACTCCTTTCATCTTGGTCCAGAAGGTGAGGCTGTAACATTTCCTTTCCGCGGGGTTTTTCTTTCTCATTTCTGCTTTTCCATTTATCATGTGCTGCATGCTGATGATTTGGAAGGAGAAAAATAAAAAGATCTATTTCTGACTAACTCCTGAGGTGCTGCAGTCTGGACTTTGGATGGGTATCTGGGGAGGTACCGTGTTCTCTTCCCTCTTCCTCCTTGTGCTCTTGATAGTCCAGCCATCAGAATATTCCCCCAGGTTATGAGACTGACGCGCTGCCTGCTGCGCTAAGAAGGCGCTAGAATATTCCCCCAGGGCTGTCTTGCTCGGGCTGCAGCTCGGCAGGCCACAAGCCAGCCGTGGTGGTCTACAAGTGTGTCAGGGAAGTGGAGCTCCCGGGGCCAGCAAGACATCTGTGAGTCACCTGGCTCCTTTGTTTTATTACCATTTAGCTGACCGTGGAGGAGTTGACTCTTCAGTCTTAACTTCTCTGTCCTATTTTACCCTTCTTCTTTTTTATTTTCTTTGCCATTCCTTTATTCCAGATTTCCTCATTGTTCATCTTATTTATTGCAGTACCTTCCTAACTCGTAAACTGGCCGTTCGCCTTGTCTTCTATCAGTTTGTCTTTCATATTGCTACCAGTGATTTTTCTAAAAAGTTGTCAGATCAAAAGGTGGAAAGGTTTTTAATCCTTTTAGGGGGAGCTAGTGGCAAAGTACTACAGGACATGGGGGAGGCGGTCAGTGTGATTAGGCCATCTGTGTTTATTAGCTCTTATTACCAGTGCCAGTTAGGCTCCTGCCTGCCACAGACATTGGAAGACAGCGCTTCTGTCTTTCATCGTATTTACCTGTTAAAATGATTGAGGAATTTCTCAAGGAAAGTGTTCATTTCAAAAGTGTTGAGGATTGTTCAGATCTTTTGCCCGGTTTTAATGGTGGGAGTATAAAACTGGCAATAGGCACGGAAAGATTTACATCTTAAAGGGGCAGGGGAAGAATTTACAGTTGAAAGTTGCTAAAGTAAAGGGTCCAAGAAGTAAATGAATTGCCTGTAGTCAGGACCCGTCTGAAGCTCAGTGGAGGGGAACAGAAATGCTTGCATGGCCAGAGCACCTCCATGGCTTCATCCCCCGTTGGAAGCCCCTTAGCATCTCCCATCTTTCTGAGAGTAAAATCTCAATTTAGTACTATTTTTAAAAAATCAAGCTTCTGGCCTCATGTTCATTTTGCCGTGTGCCCACCTAGCTTCCTAATTCCTGAGCATGTGCTTCTGTTCGTGCCTTGGCTGCTTGTCCACAGGTGGTCTAAGACAGTTTCCCTTGCCTGAAAAACTCTTTTCCTTTTGTCAGACTTCTTTGTTTTTGTCACTTGGGAGACAGCTCCCATTGGGAGTCTGTCTGGTCCTGGGGAACGTATGGCTGTTTTGATCCTAAACACACTTAGTACTTGTCCATCAGGACTCCTGCTGCAAAGATGCCATTAACAGGATGTTTTATGTACCCGCCTCTCCTCCCAAGTCTGTGAATACCTTCCGCGCAGCGGCAGTGTCTTATTCCGTATCATGTGTCTACCTCCTGGCACTAGAGTTGTCCTTGGAACCAGAAAGTCTTTAAAACCTATTTGCCAAAGTGATTAATTATGTGACTTGCAGACCTGAAAAGTATTTTGGTCCAATCTCTTGTGTACATGTTTGGCAAATTAAATGAAAATGAAAGCTATGAGTTGTTATTCAAGATCGTAAATGCACTAAGCATTAAGAAGATTAAAAACAAAGTGAATTGTGTCTTCCTTGGGTTACCGTCTCAGGAAGTAAGCTTTGTGATAAAAAGAAGAATTTGATGTAATTTGAAACCCATATTTGTGGAGAACTGCCTAGTTTCTAGAAAGCACACCTCAGAGATCTTGTCTTCTGGTAGAATGCAATGCATACTACCTAGTTTTCTTTTATTTTGTGAGTGAAATTTTTAATTAAGTATGCACAGAACCTGGTTTGACACAAGCTAGGAAATGCAAACTCTAGAATCATCTTTAATCACAAGACTCAGGGGCCAGAAATCTTTGAAAGACCTGAGGCAGGCAGGGCGACATGGGTGTAAAGTTCTAACATGGGTATTGCATTTCTTTTGTATGCTAATCTGATTATTAGCTGCTCCTTGCTGGCTCACTTGGGCAGTTAATGATGACAAGTTGTGAAATGTACCGGTGGCCCATGGCTGGGAAAAAACGGATTGAAAATACTGCCAGCTGATTTTGTCTAATTATTATCAACCATCAGGTAAGAATTTTCTCCCTAATAGATTGGCTCATTTCAGAATGGAAAGATGCCACTTGTTTCCTGCCATCCTCTGTTAGGGCTTCTTTCCTTCCTCTAGTCCCACCTCCCTCCTTGATTTTTACATTTAGTTCCTTATTCCCATTATCCCCTTGACCTCTTCAGTAGTGTTAAAGCTGTCTGTCCCTATTGTCTGCTATTAGCAGAGTATCTGCCTATAGCAAATTCAGAACATTTTTCCCTTTTACATGATTTTCTGGTCTTTTAAAAAATTCATGGCCCTTATTTTTTAGAGTAGTTATAAATTCACATAAAAATAAGTGAAAAGTGCAGAGCATTCCATATATCCCTTCAACCTAACCCCATGTGTTCACAACTTCCCCTATTATTAACATCTTTCATGAATAGGTACATTTATTATAACTGAGGACTCATAGTAATAAATTTATCTATTAACTAAAGTCCATAGTATACATTAGAATTCACTCTTTCATTTTATAGTGTTACAGGTTTTCAAAATGTGTAATGACAGACATCACACAGAATAGGTTCACAGCTCTAAAAATATACCATGCTGTACCTTTTCATCTCTTTCTCTCCAGTCCCTGGCAACTGCTGATCCTTGTATTGTCACCATAGTTTCGCCTTTTCTCGAATGTTAGATAGTTGGAATCATAGCCTACAGTATGTATCCTTTTCAGATGAGTATCTTTCACTTATTAATATGCATTTAAAATTCCACCATGTCTTTTTGTTGCTTGATAGCTCATTTCTTTTTATCATGTTTCCCTGAAAATAAGACCTAGCTGTAAAACAATCAGTCTTGAAAACTCAAGATTAAAAAAGCCAGCCCCAGTCAGCCTACCCTTGCCTTATGCTGTACTCTTCATTGTGCGCATGTATCACTCTTTATCCATTCATGTACTAAAAGATATCTTTTTGCACTCAAATTTTGGCAATCATTTGAAGATGTTATAAATATTCATGTGCAGATTTTTGTATGGGTATAATTCTCAACTCAGTTGGGAAGTACCAAGGAGCATGAGGCCAGATTGTGTGGCAGAAGTATATTTAGTTTTGGAAGAAACTGTCACACTGCTTTCTAGAGTGACTGTCCCGTTTTGTATTCCCCCCAGTAATGAAGGAGGCTCTTCTGCTTCACGTCCTCACCAGCACTTGGTGGCATTAGCTTTTGAGACTTTAGCTGTTCTTGTAGGTGTGTAGTGGCATGTCTTTGTTATTTTAATTTGCAATTCTCTGACAATATGATGAGGACTTTTTGTTGTCTTTCTTTCCTTTGTATCTTTTTTTGGTCACGTGATTATTCAGAGCTTTTGCCTGTTTAAAATTGGCTGTCTTATTCCTGAGTTTCAAGGGTTCTATGTACTTTTTGGATACTAGTCCTTTTTCAAATAAAGTGTTTTGCAAAGATTTTTCTCCCAGTCTGTCTCTTGTCTTTGTTTTCTTAATGGTGTCTCTTACAGACAAGGTGTTTTAATTTTAATGAAGTTTTATTGATTTTTTTCCCATGGATCATGTTTTTAGTGTTGTAGCTAAAATGTCATCACCAAATGCCAGTTACCTAGATTTTCTCGTTTTATTTTATAGGGAATTGTTGTCATCCTGATCCCACCAGTCATTTCTTAATCCTCCAAATAGGTTGTTAAAAAGGTAACATTCACTTCTTAATACTGCATTTCTGAATCCTCCATCTAGGTTGTTGAAAAGATGACAAGCATGTAACACAAACTCTGTCAGTAAACCTAAAATTGATCTTCAAGGAAATGTTGAGTTTTAAAACATGTATCTGTGTAGTGCTAACACAAAATACATTGATGTTAAGATTATCATCTATATTTGTGATGTGTTACCATGTGATTCAGTCCCTTTCCTGTTTTATCTTTGTACCTGTGTGATTGTTCTTGCTCTTCACTTCAGAACGTGATCACCCTTTTAAAGCCTTGACAAAACCGCCGCAGGTCTAGTATTTTTACCCATGTGCTTGGGGCTTCACCCTAATCTCTGCAACCCTGCAGTCTCTGAGAATCTTCTCTGCGGGTGTCGCATTGCACTTGGCTTAATGATCCCATCGAAGATAGTTGTGTTTGTGCTTTGAATGAGTAAACGGCACCGGTTAGCTGCAATTCACTTTTAACAGGAATTGCGGTGTAATAGCAAAAGTGTCAGATAAATTAAATCCTTTTTTTTTAACATGCTGAGCCCTTTATTTCCACCCGTGATACCCTGTTGAACACCTCACAGTACCTTGCTGAGAGTGAATTAACTGCTGGGAGTGTTCTCCCTTTTCAGAAATCCTGTCACCCGTTTCACATAGACTTAGTGTCAGAGGCAGCTCTTTCTTGCTTGGGCTCTGAGGGCCTTGGCTGTGTCGCAGGGCAGCCAGCTGTGGCTCCTGCCTGTCCTTGCAAGTTTGCTGGATTCTCTTACTTGCTTTAATTTAGGCTTTAGGCTTTTGAGGCTTTGGCGCAACATGTTTTTCTCATCAACCCGTATGGTCAGCTGAAATTGCTATGAAGGTTGTGAATGGCCAGTACCTATTGACCATAGAATTAGTAGGGAAAAGGTAATGAATTTAATAAGGCCAAAGTGAGTGGCTGTAGAGTGGATTTGCTGTCCGTATGCGCTTTGCAGGCTTCGACTTAGTCTTGACAATCATCCAGAGAGTGAGGCCCATGGTGTCTCTCTTTACCTGGGCCTTCATGCTGGCCCCCTCGTGGAGCAATCAAAATGGTAATAGAAACGTGTTTGTACTTGCAATTTGTCTGAATATAGTTATTTACCAAGGATAATTAAACATTAAAATCAATGGTATGCAAATAGCTATTTGTAGCAACACCACCAAATTGATAATGTCGAATACTAGACAGACTGGAAACTGGTGTTTAGTAAACACTTCATCAAAAAAAAAAAACAACACTCTGGGAAACACCACTGAATATCTTGTTCATCTGTCAGAATAAACTTGTCACACCTCAAAGGAGTGTTGGACTTGCTTTTTATTTAGTTTATGTCAACTGTCAGTCAGTTCTTCATCTCAGTATTGGAAATTCTGATGTAAGTATTTTATTAGCAAAACAAGTCGCACAGTTTTGCATCACAATTTTGATTAAAGTCTGATGCGCTCTTGTCCTTTGTACCATCCCCAAAATAATTAACATCTGCTCACGATTTACAGTCGCATTTCTTTATTAAGTGGGAAATGTGCACTTCAGTTCTGTGACCCCTAAATTGCAGCACAGGGTGCATTGCATAGCAAGCCAGGCTGCAGTTTAGAAGGCTCGGGTCATGGTCGTGAATGCCTGAGGCGCTGGCCTGTTGGGAAGGAAGGGAGTGGAGGGCCTTTCCGGCCATGTCTGTTCATGAAAATGTGTCCAGCTTACTCATAGTTGCGGTGTGCCATGGCCCTGCTCCTGGTCCAGACTGGGGACCGTGGAGAGTGGCGCTGCTTCCCTCTTGTTAGCAACCTTTGTCTTGCGAGGCTCTGTATGTGGGCCTGTGAGTCCATCCTCTCCTTGTCAGGCCTGTCACCTGTTTCTGCTTTCACTTTGCTGAGCCCGGTGTCTAAAGCTGTGAAGACTCTGTCCTTCTGTGTGGCCTGGGTCAGTGGACAGTGGGATGGCGTAGGTTAGTGGCTTCATGTAAGAGAAACCTAGAGTGGAAACCGAGTTGTTCTGTTTACTAGCTGTAATGTTCAAGGCATGTCACCTAAACTTTCAGAGATGCAATCTCCTCATTCTAAAAGTAGGAATAATGACATCTATCTCTCAGGATGTGACAAAGATTAAATAACAATAACACTGGCATACTTTTTCCATTAATGTGAGTGATGTTTCTTCTCCCTTTCTTCCTCCTGCTTGCCCTCCTTTCTGCCTCTCCCTGTTCACTTCTTCCTCCTCCCTCCTTTTCTTCTCTTACTCTTCTTTCTCCTCTTCCTTTTTCATATCACATAGTCATTACTGTTGTTTCCCATTTATCCAGATTTATTCCACCCACGCCTGAGTTCATGTGCTTCACACTGTAGCGTGCTGTACCAACCCAGCAGCGCGCAGCTTTGCTGTAGTGTGGCTCGGAGCGTGTCCCCAGGCACACAGACAAAGTCTCGGGCCTGACTGGCTCTCTTGTGGCTTCCACGTGTAAGGAAATAAAGGGCATCTCCTCTCGGTGGCGCTGCTCTGAGCCCCAGGCCCAGGCTCAGCCCTGCGTGCGGGACACGGGACGCGGACCTCAGGTTCCCACCCGCTGCGGATGTTTGTTCAGCCGACTTGTACCACTTCAGAATCTGATTCAGAGATCCCTGGTTGGGACAGCTTACCTCAGAAGTGGCTTTTGTCTTTCTTCAGTCAAATAATTGCATTACTTGAGGAAATTATTTGACTTTCTTTTGCATCATACTTCTTGATCCTTAGAAAATATTTTTCGTATTTTTTTTTAAATATAGGCAGCTTCCATGACAGCCTTTAATGACTTTGGTTTTAATGTCTTAAGCAATTTGGTCCTACATATTGGGTACCTAAACTTGGCCTATTCCCTGATTCTGCTTAGCTTTTTAGTAAAATATATACTTTGTAAATCATGCTTTGACATGTTTTCTTTTAATACCTACATACTCAAAAATTTTCTTCCAAAGAAAAGCTATACTTGTGGTTTGGCTGCTAGAAGGTTTTGAATTTGCTGAGGATGACTAGTGTTAATTTATGTGCTATTTGACATAAATTTGCATAATTATTTCAAGCATACCTTCCAGGATAGAAGACACAATTAATTAGTCTGACCTGTTGGCATTTTATTTCAAACATAAAATCCAGAGCATGCACATGTGAAATATATAATGGATTTCTCAACCCATTAATTATCACATTCTGGATTATAAGACATTTAAACAAACAGAAATAAGGGAAAGGGAGTTAATGAAGATCAGGCTGAAGCCTTAGAGAAGAGCCAGGGCACGACTCACGTGTTGGCTGGAAATGAATAATTGGTAGTATCCTTTCTTCAGGATCGAGGATCACCAGTTAGTGCCATGATTTCTCTCCTATTTCTGTACCTGAATTTGTCAAATCTTCATCGTCTAAGGGTTCACTTCCTGGATTTCAGATGATTGTCTTCTCTCTGGGTTCTAAAATATGTGCATATCAATCAGGGTTCACTGGAGAAACAGATCCATTAGGATACACAGCTACATGGAGGAGGTCTGGTGTGGGGCTGGGGTCGTGTATTGTGGAGCCCAAATCCCACAATTTGTTATCTGCAAGCTGAGGAACCTGCAGGGTCGCTCAGGGCAAGTCCAGGACCCGCAAACAGGGTGGCCAATAGTGGGTCTTCCCATGCGAGGCTCAGGGCCAGAGAACAGAGTAAGAGCAAAGGTTGTCAGTGATTTAAATTCTGGAGTCCCAGGCCAAAAAAGCAAGAGCTGCAATACCTGACAGACGAGAAGATGCGTGTCCCAGCTGAAGGAGAGCTCACGCTTCGTTTCCTTCCGCCCAGGCCCTCAGCAGATGGATGCTCCCTGCCCACAGTGGCAAGGGTGGATCGTATTTACACAGCCCACTGGTATCGTGTTCGTCTCTTCCGGAAACACCTCACGGCCAGAAATAATCTCATACCACCCATCTGGGCATACCTTAGCCCAGTCAAGTTGCTGTGTATAATTAACCACTATGATGTGCATGTAAAATACCTAGGTTTAAAGATTAATAGTAAAATAGATGTGCATGTACATGCCACCTAGGTTACGGCACAGAACAAGGCCTCCCTTCAGCTTGCCTCTACTAGGGTAACCGCTGTACAACTTTAGGTGTTTGCTGTTTGCTTGGTAGTTCTGTGTTTACTACTAGCATATGCATTCCCAAACCAGAGATTGGGTGCGGTGGAAAAACTGAGTTGCAAACGTAAATCCCTCTGTGTAAAGGAAAAGACAGTGCGTTCTCCTCTGGATGAAGGCTCACGGAAAGTGGAACTGAGTCTCTGGTTGCTGTCCAGCTCCAGCTTCCCGGAGACCGCATGTACCCATTCTGAGGTGCCTGGGCGGGCAAGGTGATAACCGAGCTCTGGCGGCATTCAGAAGACTTGGCCGGGCGGGTACTGTTAGAAGGAGTGGTTTGGATCATTCTGCTTTACTGCGACCTGACTCTTGCTCTCGGGAATAAGTTGATACAGAGCACATCAGGAGTGATATGAGGTCTTTATACACATGTGTTTATGTTTACACACATGTATGCATGCGCACACCAGCATACATTCAGTTTTTAAGTATGCGCATTCAGGCTTTCCTGGGCATTCTCTCTGTGGCTCTCCTATAGCCACGAGAATCTTAAGGATGGCAGCTTTCTGCACGTCCGTTTCCAGAGTCTGAGAGTCACACTGCTCTGCTCATTTGCTTTCCCAGTTCAGCTGTCTCCTGGGGTCTCCTGGAGCTGCACCCCTAGAGATTCCTTTTGCTCCTCCCCTTTGTCTTTTGGATTTTCCATTTTTGGGAAAAATATTTTTATTAGTGCTTATTAATTTTATAAAATATTGGCTTTTGATGTGTTGTTTTCATACATGCACATGCCATGTTCTAATCACATCTACCTCTCCATTGTAAGCTCCGTACCTTATTCCTGTCCTCTGGTCTAATAAAAAGCTTCCCTTTACTTTCATGCCTGTTTACTTTTAGAGTCCACATATTAGAGAAAACATGCGCAGTGGTCTTTCTGAGTCTGCCTTATTTTGCTTAGCAAAACGACAATTTTGTTCTTTACTGCTGAATAATACTCCCTTGTGTATATTGTGCACGTTTTGTTTATTCATCTGTTGGTGGGTACCTGGGCTATTTCTGTATCTTGGCTCTTGTGAATCGTACCTCAGTAACATGGGTGTGCAAGCATCACTGTAGGATTTTGACTTTAATCCCTTTGGGTATGGACCAAGGAACAGTGCAACTTGGGTCATATGGTAGTTCTAGTTCTAGACTTTTGAGGAACCACCCTATTGATTTCTGTAGTGGCTGTGCTAATTTACATTCCTACCAGCACTGTAGAAGGGTTTTTCTTCACATCCTTGCTAGACTTTATTGGGGTTTTTGTTGTTGTTGTTTTGGTTTTGGTTTTTTGGGGTTTTTTTGTGTTAGAAATATCCATTCAGACTGGTTTAAGATGGAATCTCAATATAGTTTTGATCCATACATCCCTAATGACAAAAGATATTGACCATTTTTCATATACCTATTGGCCATTTGTACTTCTTTTCTGAATGTCTACTGAATTCATTTCCCCATTTGCTGATTGGGATATTTGATTTTTTGGTGTTAATTTTTTTGATTTCTTTATGTATTCTAGGTATCAATCCTCTGTTGGATGCTCACAAAATTTTTCTTCTCTTTGTAGCCTGTCTATTCACTCTGTTGATGGTTCCCTTTGCCATGCAAAAACTTTTCATTGTGATTTAGTCTCATTTGATGATTCTTGCTATTACGTCTTGTGCTACTGGAGTTCTATTCAGAAAGTTTTTGTACTTGTGACTTCAAGAGTCTCCTCTGTGTTTCTTCTAACAGTTTCAAAGTCTCGGACCTTATATCTAGGCATTTGATGCATTTCGTATTTATTTTTATGCAGGGCAGGGAACAGGGATTTAGTTTCAATTTTTACATATGGCTATCTGGTTTTCCCAGTATGGTTTGTTGAAGAGGCTGTCTTTTCCCAAACATGTTTTTGGCTTCTCTGTCCAGAATCAACTGGCTGCAGTTGTGTGGGTTATTTCTGTGTCTGTTCCATTCCATTGTTCCATATATCTCTTTTTGTACCAGTACTATGCTGTTTTTGTTATGATTGTTTTGTAGCGTGATTTGAAATTGCGTACTGTGCTGCCTCCAACCTTGCTCTTTTTGCTTAGGCTCTTGTGTGTTCTTTTACAAATTTTAAGATTATTTTTTCTAGTTGTGCGAAGAGTTGTATTGGAATTTTAATAGGGCTTATATTGAATCTATGGATTGCTTTTAGTAATCTGGCCATTCTAACAATATTAATTCTGCCAGTTCATGAATGTGGGATGGCCTTCCATGTTCTAATGTCTTCCAGAATTTCTTTCTTCAGTGTTCTGTAACTTTCAATACAGAGATCTCTCACCTTCTTGGTTAGGTTGATTTCTAGGTAGTTTATTTTTTTGAAGGTTTATGAATGACTTTTCCCCTGATTTCTTTCTCAGTTAGTTCATTATTGGTACATAGAAAAGCTATTGATTTTTAGTGTCAAGTGTTACCCTGGCCCGTCCCGTTTTTGTGCTTCATGTATTCCTTACTCTCGTTGCGGCACAGCTTCTCCTGGGGCCTGTAATTTACTAGTGCCTTGGGAGAGGGTCTGTCCTGTGTGGGACAGACTCGTTTGCTGATTTGGATGAGCTATAAGCCTACGACTGTTGCCATCATCGCTTCTTTGCCTTTCCTACTTTCTG
Source organism: Hystrix cristata (assembly GCA_004026905.1). Classification (NCBI taxonomy): domain Eukaryota; kingdom Metazoa; phylum Chordata; class Mammalia; order Rodentia; family Hystricidae; genus Hystrix; species Hystrix cristata. Next base: position 47,027 of record PVJO010010312.1, read on the forward strand.
ATTGCCTTTGAGAATTTCAGACCTACTCCAGTTCTGATCCTTTGTATGTGATCTGTATGTGACTGGAAACTTGTAGATTCTTCTCTTTGTCCTGAATTTTCTTAAATTTCAAAATAAAGTATCTTTTTATTGTTCTTCAGCTATCTGCTGGGCACTTGTCTGGTCATTTCAATTTGGATACTAAGGTTCTTTAGTTTAGGAAATATTCTTTCTTCTTTTCTCAATTACTCCTGTTTTTTCTCTCTCTCATTCCTGTTACTTGGATGTTGGAACTCCTATTCTACTTTTCTTAGCTTTTAACTACTGTTTTCCATCTCTCTCTCTCTCTCTCTCTCTCTCTCTCTCTCTCTCTCGCTCTCTCGCTCTCTCGCTTTCTCTCTCTCTTGCTGTCTCTCTCTCACTGCTCTACTTCTGTGGAAATTATCTCAACTTTTTCTTCCAGTCTTTCTGTTTAGCTTTTTATTCTGTTAAGTTTTTTATTTTTGAAGCTTTTGTTCTTCCTCTTCTCTGAATAATGCTCCTCTGTTTTTCCTTCATAATTCTTTATATCCTTTTAATATAAACACATATCTACTTCATGGATGGATAATTACCTCTAAACTTTCTGAAGATGTTAAAGATACTAATTTTAAAAGTTTTTTCCTCTTTTCAGGTTTCACTGTGTTCCACTTTTGTTTTGATGTCCTTCTGTGTGAGAAGGATTTCTCAGTTTTCTGACAGATTTTTTTCCTTTCTGCCTAGTGTTAGAAACGGTGAACATCCAAGCTGACTGGAAGTCAGAGTTCATGGGTCATTCTTTCTATTTCTAGCTTGAGTGTGGGGGAGTTGAGCGGTCCATTCCTTGGGGACTCTGACTCAGTGTTCTGAGCCATGGGAGAGAGACCTCCGCTTTCGAGTGCCACACTGTGACCCTCGTCTAGCTTTGCCCTACTTCCTGTGATGGTGTGTCCCCAGGACCAAGGGACAGGGCTCCTCTGGGGCTTGCTCTTCTTGTTTTGTATTCTCGGTATTCTCACCCAAGAGCTCCAAGTCTACTTCTAGGACATACATCGGTTTCTTCCTTCAGTCTGATCTTTCCAGACAGTTCAAAGTGTGAATATAATTAAGCCTGCGAAAGATTTTTAAAAATTCCTAGCATACATCACTGTCATCATGTGCTTGCTAGTTTTAGTTGGACAATTCAGTATTTTCCAACATTTTTTAAATCACAGACTTAATAGCATAACTTACTTTCAAAGTAAGAAGTACACACATACATATTTTGAAGTTTTGGGAAGGAGACTGCTTTTCAGTATTTCAGGGGGTTTATCATACCAAAGAAGAAAGTTCTAGCTACTAAACTTGCTGTATGGCATTTGCTGCGACCTAAGCAGGGCATCTTAAAACTGTGTAATGTGGCTTCTCCTTATTTTTTCCTGAGGTCTTGCTGTTGTGCTGCTTATGTGGACAGTCTTTAGAATCAGCTGGGTTTGAATGTTGAGCACTTTCTAGAAGGTTTTCTTCTCCATTTCCTCCTTCTCCTTTTACTTTTTCTTCAGATGTTATGCCTTTAATTCTAGTTTTGGCCACCAGGTAGCAACCGTGCCTTCAATAGCTCATAGATAGGGAATTGTTGGAAACTGACGATTAAGCCCCATGCATTTGGCAAGGAAGGGGTCAGTGTCCAGAATCACGAATGTCTAATTTCTCTGTGCAGCTGCATCCTCACCTTGTCTATTGCAAATGCAGGCGTATATACCAGGGGGACACGCGCAGCCTTGTGGCTAGACTGATGCATTGTTAGTGTGACACTTCACTGCATAGCAGAGCCACAGAGATAAACTGAGACGTAGGCCAGATAGTGAAGACAAACAGGATCATGCAAGTGAAGTCAAGAACAGACTGAAATCATAGGGAGGTGTGGGGAGAGGGTGCTTGGTTCTGTGTAGGGAGACATCTCCAAATTCTGTAATATTTATAACATTAATGTTGTTAACCATGAGAAATTCATTTATGCCAATCTTAAAATCAAATGTGTTATTTTAGGTTTTTCTTTTTTCCCCTCACCCTTAGCCATTCCTCTGGGTATACTAGTTGTCCGTGGAGACTGTGATTTGGAGACTTGCCGTATGTACATAGACCGCTTACAGGAGGTGAGTTTATTTAGTCAATTGCTTATTTTCACAGCTATCCATTTATGTGAATAGTTACCAGCTGTGTGTGTGTTTCAGGAATGACACAAGTGGGGAGGAAGTGGGAAGATGGCGGCCCTGTCCTTAAGCGTACACTGCATGTCTCCCCACCCCATCCCCACTCTTCTCTCCCCTGGCGGGTGAAATGGGAAAGGATTGCCTGGGCCAGCTGTGGAGCGCTGCTATCTAGTATATTCCATAAGGACAGTTCAGAACTTCTGTCTTCTTGCCAGACTACATACCTGTATTTTTGAGCTATACAGAATTTCAAACAGCACTGATAAATAATGAAAGAAAACAGACATTTGAGGTTACTTTAATGTTTTATATCTGGCACAGATGTTGGTCAGAGACAGCTAGATTTTGTACAAATGCAACTTCTACAGGAGAGATCTTTTCTATTTCATGAAAATTTATCAGAATACAAAAAAACAGTCTATTATTTTTTTCCTGATTCAATCTGGTCTTACCATACGGAAACAGGAAGAGATTATATATATTACATCCCCATGAATCTGACATGCACCAGAAAAGCCAGGAGACCCAGATTCATCATCACAATCATCACTGATTGTTTTTGAAATGTTTTGAGAGGGAGTCTTTACTGTCTTCATTTCACAAACAGCAAACCCATAAATAGCCATTTCTTTATTATTGTTTTTTTTAACCAAGAAAACAAAAATGTATGATAGATATTGTGAAAAAGAAAGAAAATATTATTGTTTCTTGATGAAAGACATTCATGAAAGTCACCTCTCTCAGATGGGGCCAGGAGACGTTTTTATCTTTAAGCAGTTGGGTGATTCTGATAGATGTTCCTAGAGAAGCAGCTCTGCCCATTTTACATAAGTGAGGATCGTAAGGACAGTAGATACGTGGTGTTTAAAATCCCTCCAAGTTGTAGCCACTTAGCTATGAATATTAGATTTTATTTCTCTCAGTAGAAGTAAATTCAGAATGGAAGGAATACAGTAATGTAAAATGTATTAATTTTTCTCTTTATCATTGTTAAGGCTAGAGGTGGAATTACGAATGTGAAAATCTAGAGAGAGATGGGAAATTTTAAATACTGCTGTGGGTGAGAGAAGAGTCAACAAATTTTGTGTTTGCTGCTTCGATTAGCCATTTTGACTAAGCGTTACTATTTAAACCAGTTAAAATTTGTGAACTTCTTAGCCTGTGATTCATGCCAGATTTACATCCCAGAATCCACGGTGTCTCAGTTTTCAAAATAATGTTTATATTTTGTTGTGGAATGTCACTCAATGAAACCTGCAATAAAAAAGACTTATAATTGGTACCAAACCTTATTTTTCTTGATATAAAATTTAGCTATCAAACAACTTTGTTAACAAGACTTCACAATAGTGATTAATGAATGATTAATGAATTTGACAGTAGTCAACTACAAGTAGAATTCTCCAAAAAAGAAAAAGGGATACATGGACTCAACAAATAAAGAGGAAAAGTTTGAAAACTCCCTTGGGCACAGTGAGACAAGGAAGCCCCGTGGGAAGCAGGCACGAGGACAAAGGGGCACAGAATTGCTGAAATCTGTAAATAGAAGCGCTACACTCATTAGCCAGAAGCCTGGGGACACAGCAGTGGTGACAACTCCGTTATGAAACTTTGTGAAGGAAGCCAGGCTTTCAGAACCTGCCGGCAGAACCTCACTCATTTCAGCCTGTTAATTTGCACGTTGTGATGATGTTGTGGAGGGTCAGTGATTTTCTCTTCAAGGTTTATGAAAATCTGAGTTTGCCAAGCGACTTACCAGTATAAATACAATTACCCTGACAAATAAAGAAAGTTTCCCCACATTTTTAAGGGGACTCCGGAAGACCTCTTTACAAGCAAAAAAAATGAGATGCAATTTATATATAATGCCTATTTGTTATAACAAAATTGTCTGCCTTTGCCTTTGGCATTCTCTACCCTTGAAATTATCATACATCACTGACCTCTAGTCTTTTCTCAGTCCGACTTGGTATGTTTACATTATCTATGGCATTACCTTCTTTGTTTAACCTTGATAAATTTGGGTGGGTGAGACTTCTGAGAAGAGCACGGTAATATTAATTTGGAAGTTCTGTTGATTAAATTTTGGGGCAGCTTGTTCAAACTAATTTTAAGGTTTGGATTTTTTCTTTCATTTTCTTATCAGGACTTGCAGTCAGTTTCTTCTGCTTCCCAGAGAGTTCATTACCAGGTAACATATAATTGGCTCTCCTTGTTTCTTACCTTCCAGCCAAGAGAAGTATGTCTTTCCATGTCTCATTTTGATTTGATCTATGTCTTCTCTAGGAAGGGCTTTACTCCAAGAACCTAGGAAAGTTGTGGAGTTCTCTGGTGTTTGTCACTGAAAGCACTTCATTTTATAATGTCTTTCAAATGATCTGGGAGAAATAACTTTGTTATTCTGATTTTGCGTTTTCCTCAATTTGGTCATTTTAATCTAGCACAGATTTGAACTCTAGATTTTCCCTCAGATCATATGGGAAAACATTATATAATGAAGTTCTTTCAGCCACAAACACCAAAAACCTCCACTCAAGCTAACTTAGCAGAGAAAGCGTCTCTGGGGTCCCACACCCCGAGTCCAGATGGGGGAGGGAGGCATTTCTTGTACCATTGTTTGACTGTGGTCTGTGCTTCATTTTTCTGCTGGTCTTTCTGCTTTGTTTCCTTTCTGTCAGTTTCACCTCTGGACTAGATGTTTTCGTGGTCCAAGATGGCTTTCCTTCTTACCCAGGGAAGAGAATTCGTTGCTTCTGTAGTATCAAACAAAACTTGGCCCAGTCTGGGCTTTTGGGTGAGAGCCACTAAGTGCAGCCTGCCTCCCTCTTTCATCTGACCCGCATCAAGTCTTTAGAGAGCCCGGACTGGCGCCCCAGCTTCCCTCCCTTCCTATGCCGGAAAGGCCTCCTCAGCCAGCCTCTCACGCACTTCAGTCCTCAGGCATGGTCCAGACACCATGCATGGTGTCACCACAAAGAGCAAGGGAGCCCAGAAAGCTCACATGTGCACATACCTTTCCCCAAGAGGCCCCTGAGTGCTTCCCTTTTGTGAAGGGCATGGGAGAGTTACGTGCTGACAGGTTATCCAAAAAAAATATTTTTCGTCATTTTATGCCTTCATATGGGAAGCAATTTCAATAGAGCCACACGTCACCTAACAACAAGGGTGAATTCTGAGACTGGCTCCACTGGGCAATTTAGTTGATGTGTGAGCGTCACAGAGTGTGCGTCTGCAAACTAAAACGGTTATGACGTTACCGTCACTAGGAGATACAGTGTTGGGGGCCACTCTGTGTGTTGTCCACCATTGACGGTCTTTGTCAGCATGTGACTGTCTACACGAGTGAACTTTTAAGTCCTGGTTTAGCTCCTCGCTTTGGGCTTTGGTGTCTGTTTTTCAATTCCTGAGATTCCCAGCTTAGCTTTCTTTTGCACAAACAGTGACGACAACAACAGTTTAAAGAGGCCCAGTTCTTTGTAGATGTCCAGGTAGTTTCTTCCCCTGCCAGTAGGTACCTTTTACCCTCATCTGAAATGGCTCATTCATCTGGAATCTAAATGGCAGGAATGTCCTTGGTGTTGTTAGAGTTGCACATGTTTACGTCTCAAACAGCATATCCCAGAATTCTAGAATCCTTTTTTCCCTTTGGATGGTATTGAAAGGATGAGAAGTCACTTGGGGTGATTTTTTTTTTTGATAGAAACAAATTACTTTAGACTGTTTTCTTCATCAACTATTACAAGGCAAATTCACACTTTATTCTTCAGCTAGAACACATCATTCCTTGCATCACTTGTTAGTATATTTACTAAGAGCCACTGTCTAGGTGTAATTGCATTTTAAAGAGTATAGTGTTTTTTAAGGCTGGAACTGATATCTAATAAGTAGCACTGCCAGTTTGAAGATTTTGTGGGTTTTTTTTTAAGGTTTGTACTTTTCACTTGTGTGCATTTTGAACATTTTGCAACTTTACCATGGTCTTTTAAGCATTTGTCCTGACTACTTTTATGAAGCTCATACATTTATTTACTGTCTTCTATAATGTTGCTTTGGTATGAGATTTTTAATCATGAGTGCTTTTACTGTGTTTTTTAATGCCATCTTCCTAAATATCCATGGAGACTAGGAGATGAACGAGATTCTACAATATGATAAGGACACGTGTTTTATTTATTGTTTGGTAATATAGACATGCAAAAGAATTAATGTGTTTCCGACTGTGTCACTCTCTTGCTTCAGTTTTTGTCTTGCAACCAGGTCAAACCCTGATGTCAAGATTGCTATGTTGTGAATATCACATTAAAAGATTTTGTGCACTGAGCATAAAGGATATCCAAGGCAGTGGTCAAGAATGGATATTAAAAAATGTCGCTCCCTCCACTGTCCCCCTTATGATGATAAACAGAGGGAGCAGAGCTATCGAAAGCAGGACCTTTGCGTACTAAGAGAGGTCAGAAGATCAGGAAGCCCGGGATCTGCTCCTCAGATGGGAATTTAACTGAGAGAGAGACTGTGTTAGAGTTAACATGGCCAGAGTGCAGGGACAGGATGTTGAGGAGCTTTCTGAGCACAAGAAAAGAGAGATGATGGATGCCAGGGGTTGGGAGGTAAGCCGTCACCTTTGACCGAGATCACATGGGAGCCAGAGACAACACAGGAAGACTTCTGTGCTGACGCACCTGTCAGATGCAAGGGGCTGGTGAAGAGGAAGTTGAGTGAGTGAATATTAAATCTCAGGAGAATCTAGGCCCAGAGATAGAAGCATGAGAGTCATCAGCAGACAGATTTGCTCGGGAGGAGATGACCTGGCGAATGTAGGTGAAAAAGAGGGCCAGCGTCGTCAGGTGCATCCCTGTTCAGCAGTCAAGAAAAGCGCAGGTTCAAGAGAACGTCAGTCAGGAGGAGCCAAGGAAACCAGGACGAGCAGTAGGAAGGACAGAGAAGAGGAGAGGTGGCGTCCTGACAGCAAGTGAGACACTTGACAGAAGAAGGGGTAACAGTCACACCAGACGCCGTGGAGAGGCTGAGATGATGGGAATATTTTCTAAAGATGAGGATGGAAATACATGATAAAAAATACATGGTGCTGGGGCTGGGGATTTAGCTCAGTGGTTACAGTGCTTGCCTTGCAAGCACAAGGCCTTGAGTTTGATCCCCGGCACTAAAAAAAAAAAAAAAAAAAAGTTAAAAAAGAAAAATACATGGTGCTATTAATTTTTAGGTAAAAATGGCTAAACCAGCTGGCAAGAAATCAAACACTGTCTCTTTTGTTTCTTCCTCTTAGTACCAGAATTTGACTGTCTGAGTGCAAGGTAGAGGTGATGTGGAAGAAACAGCTTGAAGAAACAAGGGCAAAAATGCCTTCTGTGCTTTTTAATGAACTTATGTGTGAGATGATACTAAAAATGCCGGGAGAATTAACTGTAAAAAGCATGAATAAGCATCAGTAAGTTTAAAAATTTGAGAAATTTCTGTCGGCTCAGTACTCTGCCTCTGGGATTTTAGCTGACCGTTTTCTAAGACTAGGAAGACTCCAGAGAGAAGCAGCATTTATAAAGGTATGTGTGCACCCAGCACACCTTATTAGTAGGCCACATGGCAGTTCCTTGCCAGTTACACATTTCCTTGCTTTAGTTTCTTCCTTTCCCAAATTCAGGGTGAACTGCTAACAAAACACTGAAGCTCACACATGATACCTGGCATTAGCCTAACAAGGCACAACGGGTTATGCAAGAATGTGTTGGGTATTTATAGCCTGCTGACAGTTTCTGCCTACACCATTCCTGAGGTCAAAATACAAAGGCCCCTTCATCTTAATGGCATCTATGGACTCTGTAACCGAAATGATCCTAAGAAAAATAGATTGTGTGAAGATTCAGTGTATTCTTGAGGTTGTCAAAAGATTGAAATGCATAAAGGAATCGGACTGTACCTGTTTGATAAAAATGCTTCCTGAAACATCTGCTATGAGAGAATTCTTTTTCTGCTCCCTCCCTAGAAATCATCTCTCTTCTTAACCTCAAGACACGCATTACTTAGGAAATAGAGACAGAGCCGACCATTGCAGTGTTTTTGCCCCCCACATTTGGTAATGGCTGGATACGTTTCTTGGAGTCTGGAGCAGATGCCAAGGATGGTGCTGTGTATCATGCAGTGTGCGGGGTAGATGACAACAGAGACTTTTCCAATCAAAATATCAGTAGTAGAGCTGGAGAAGCTCTGAGTCCCTCTGGTAGTGTTCAGTCCATAGAAAAGCGTAAGCCCCAGGTCAGTGATGGTGAACCTTGCAGAGAGGAGCGGTCAGCCTGCAGCCGCATGCCCACTTACTTATTGCAAAGTGCCAACACTGCAATTAAATCTAAATACTGAGGTTTTTAGTGTATAGAAAAACAACTCATAGATGATCATCTTCTGTCTTAAAAGCAGATCACATGCATGCCATAGGTTTACAGCCACTGCCCTGGGTGAAGAAAATGGAAGGAGAAACAGCAGCAGGAAGTGGAAGAGGAGTGAAATAAAACAGAAGGAAGATCTGTGGTTGTGATAGGGTAGGCAGGAGCAATTCATATCATCTTTGTATTTTGTAGATGCTGTAAGTTTCCCCATTTGCTCATGGCTTAGGCACTTTTCCTGTTGCTGACACATAGTAGCTGGCAGCCATAATTTAAAGGAGGGGTGGTCTGTTTGGCTAATAGTTTCAGAAGTTTCAGTCCACAGTTAGCCGTCTCAAATGCAGAAACAGCATGGTAGAAGGGCTTGCTATGGAGGAATGCTACCCAGATTGTGGTGGCCAGGGAGCAGAGAGGGAAGGGAGAGGCCACAGAGAGAAATACACCCTTCCAGGCTCCACCCAGGCCCCGCCTCTTGACAGTACATTTAGCTCTGAGCTCATCTCTACCTCTGAACTCAGCTCTGAAGGCATCGTCCACTGATGAACACAGTGCCCTCATGGTCCCGTCACCCTCTGAAAGCCCGCCTCTGAACACGTGAGGGCTCTGGGACACTTTCTAGATCTAAATCGTAATGGCAAAGGGAGAGAGTGCTCGTATTATATTCCATTAACACCATTTAGTCCTAGGCAAGCAGCATTTTCCTGCAAATACTGGATTTGCTCTTGTATTGATGCTGTCTGTCCTTATTCTTTTCTCTCCTTCCTCTAAAATCTCTTCTTCCTTCATTTGCTTTTTGGGTTATGAAGAATCATTCAATGGACCAGGCAACACAAGTTTGAAGGAGTCTTCCTGGAATTAGAAACTTGGGTAATATTTTTCCTTTGCAGTGGATTAAAGCTGGCAGAAGTGGATCAAATGAGAACTAAGTGACAATTTCCCAGGGCCGGGTCTTTTGGCTGTTTCAAGTAAAGGCAATACCGTATTATTAACATGCATGAACGTGGACGTGTGCATGCAGGTTCACACAGAGATTTGTTATTAATGGAGGACTTTCTCAACTAGAGGAATTCCTCAACATCAGAATATCTCCCGTCTCTACCTCCTCCCACCTTCTCTGCTCCTTCATCTTTCGGAGCTGGCTCTAAGAGTGGCTGTCCCATGTCTGTATCTTGCTACCACAGAGTTGTATATAGTAACATAGGTTGAAAGTGGAAGGGTTTAAAAGTAGAGAAATAACAGTAACGATGTTATTACTGGGGCTGTGGTTGGACAGAGACACGTGAGCACTTATTTGCAACCAACTTGGTGATAGAAAGAAAATGAATGGATACACTGGTAGGTATCAGGGATGTTTGGGCAGGCAGGTGAGAAATTTGGGTGATAATTGAGAGATTGAAAGTAAGGTAATTATCAAGTGGCGCTATTAAATTTTGCAGAGGTCCCCAGCCCAAAGGACTTCATTTTGCCTTTGCTTATACTTTTCCAAATTTTATGACGGAAAAAGAAGTTCCTATTGAATGCCTAGTTAAGTTCTAGGTGAATATTGCTGAATTGGATAACCCACTAGAAAATGTAACTAGGCCGTTGTGCCTTCATCAAATTGTGTGCATCAGCCATGAGTAATCAAATGTAAATCAGGGCAAGTTTACTGTATGCACGCCAAATAGTGGTTCAGAACGGTTCCCTCATTTATAATTCATGCTAGTGGCGTTCAGAAAAAAATCTGTATCATATGTATGAGAAATATACATATATATGTGTATTTATATATACACACATACAGTACATATATATTAAAAATATGCTTTTGTGCACATGGCCATATTTTTAGTGGGAGAAAGAGATTTCCATTAGCATATATCAAATGAAAAAATTCACATATCGGGAATTTTTGAAATGACCAGTTTTTGTTACTATCATATTTAAAGAACATGTAATTGTAGATTAGTACATTTAGACTAGAAAGGGGCGCGGTAGATCTAAGGTTCTGTCGTTGACCTACGTTATAGACCAATGTCAGTTGCAGTCACCTAAATCACACCATTTACATGAAGAAAAAGAAAAGATCAAAGATGAGCAAGTCAAGTATCTTATCTCTTTGATGAATCTTTGATTTGATTATGGAGTTTGGGAGGATTGAGGGACTGGAGGCCCTAAATTACCGAAAGCTATGGATGTGATGGTTAGAGGCACAGTGCAGATAATTATGTGAGGATCTTCTGCAGTGTGACTGCATCCACACAATCACATTTCTTAAGTATCAATAGCCAGATGCTTTTAAAAGGTGTATATTTTTAAGGCTGTAATTTTGGCTCTGTCAGAAAATAGGTCACTGTACATTAAATTCAGCGTATTTTTTGAACTTTCTTTTGTGTTCTTGTTTGGTGATGAGAACACTGTGGGGTTCAGTTTAGAGCCTGGGTGAGTTAAATCCGTCCTGGGAAGGGATGCTCATCCCCTGGGAAGGGCTGTTGTGTCTTTGGTTTCTCTTGCTTCCTTTTTCTTGTTTAAGTCTCCTTTGTAATCCATATTGCATTACTGGTCACCCTCCTGCAGGGACCAGAGGATGCCCCTAAATCCCTGATTCCTTAATGCCAGGGGCCCCTATCCACCTATCTATCAGTGAGGTCATGGCAATGTACCACCCACCATGGGCAACTAATGAGGGGTGTTTTAGACAAAAATTATGGTAATTCAATCTCACCTCTCTGCTCACTTGACTCACTCGACTCACTCATTTACATACTGATTCTCTCTTTTTGAGTAGAAGAGAAAGGAGTGTAGCTAGACAGGATGCAGAAATTACTTGCAATCTGTGTGTAGAACCTAGGCCCCTTATGTGGTCACTATTAGTTAAGAACACCCAGTGTAAAAAGTTAGGGCCATGGTTGTCAGTTGTGAATTCCTTCATGACAATTGGCCACTTTCATTCCCACTCTGTTTTCAGCTCATTCAATACGCATTTGCTATCAGTGGGGTTTGTTTTAGCTTCCCTAAGCAATGTGTGCTGTGCAGTCTGCTGAGTTTTAGTCTCAGCTTGCCTTAGTTTCCAGATTGCATAGTGGTGGCTGCTTGGTTATTAACATCCCATCCTATCTAGACCTTAGGATAGCACCTTTCTGGAGTGCATCTTTTCATACCTTTCTCCATGTCTACACACACAAGCACACACACACACACACACACACACACTTATGTATATATATGATCACACACATGAGGTTTGTTTTTTAAAATACAAATTTATATTTTTATGTACTTGCTTTTTTGGAGGGTTGGTGCTGGGGATTGAACTCAGTGTTCAATTTGCTAGGCAAGTGCTGTATCACTGAGCTAAATCCCCAACCCCTATACTTGCTTTTATATACATATATATTGATATATTTTACAGTAATATACCGTGGATATTATGTTTTGCTAATAAATGCAATTCTAACTCAATACTACTACTACTACTCTATTTCATGATTATATTTTACCTGTTTTTCAGAATAGGTAATTAGATTATACACATTATTTTGCCCTTGTTTTTGTAAAAAATATTGCAATAAATATCAAGATGCAGACTTGAAAGTAAAGTTGTAACAGTAATTATAACCATGTCATATGCTAAATACCTTTTAAGACTGACCATGCTTGTATGAAGTTTAGAGTTGTGATCCTAACACGTGTAGTATACTTACCTAAACCCTATAATAAGAATTCTTTAAAAATGTGTTTCATTTCAGTTTCTGTCTTTGGGCATTGTTCCCTGTGGTTCCCATAGACTGCTGTTTTTCTTTGGGATTCTCAAGTACTATAGTATGTGGGGGTAGAGAGAGAGTAGATGAAGTGGTTGCAGAATTTGAGAGGGAAGAAACTTAGTTACAGGTAGTGAACTGCCTGATAAGAAACAGGAAGATTAGTTTGATGGCTAATGAAAGCTCAAACATAGAGAGGCCTTAAACGCTGGGGTAGAAGAAAAGTCTTCACAGCTGTCAGATTGGTTTAGCTTTTGATTTCATCCTGCTTTTACTTGAGGTGACTCTAGAAAATTCTCATCTTTTGTACTTGACAAATCTCACCCATTTCTCAAAACCCCAGATAGTGCTAATCCCTCTAGAAGCTATAAAACCTGATACATAAGATCATGGATTCTTATGGTAAAAAAATGTCTGTATGCTCGATTGCTTCATAGCTGGAGATTTTTGAGTACTTTACTTAAGCTCTCAAAAAAAAGCAATTCTTTATAAATTGCAGCTGTTCATTTGTGTCTGGCTCTTAAGTACAGGAAAAGTTCAGGGAGAATCAAGGTATGGATGGTAAGAGAGGCACATAAGAGCTAGATTATGCAGCCTTCTTAATAACAAAATGAACCTACACATAAGCATAAGTTGTGGCTTAAAATCAACCCATTAAATGACATTGCACCCTAACATTTCTAAATAATGTGTGGGCTGGGGATGTAGCTCAGTGGTAGCCCAGCATGTGTGATCCTGGGTTCAATCCCCAGCACCAATCAATCAATCAATCAATCAATAAATACTGTCACAGTGGCCAGGGAACCCTAAAAGCAGATGGTGTAGTTTAAATATTCAAATTGTGAATTTTGATAGTAACATATACTGCTGAAGAAAATTTTCCAAACTATATTCATTAGATGAAATAATGTAAAGAATGAAGATGAAATAATGTAAAGAAACCAATAGACTAAATTTTATTTAGTGTATAACCACAAAGGATCCAGAAGTAGATCATGCTTATGCATCAACCTCAGAGAGAAAAAATGGGCATACTACATAGAAGGAAGAAAAGGGAGAAAATTTATACTAGTCACTGAAATTATTCACCAGCTATTCTAGGTTATTGTTTCATTAACTTTGAATGGCAGACAATGAATATGGGTCACAGCAGAAGCTGTAGTTGGAGGATAAGAGAAGGAAGAAGTGAAGAAGATCAAGAGTCAACAGCTACAGTTCTACTTGACATTACGGCAGCCAGCCTCTGCATAACTGGCCCAGAAGCATCAGGATGCTGCCTACTGACCCATCGCAGCCATCCATTTGAAATCCAGTGCCTCAGTCTTCAATAGGAAAAGGCTTTCCTGGGCGGGAACTGGACCTGCCTTGTGCTTTGCCAACAATTAGTGTCTTCTCCTCTCTTCTACTGTCTTCAGTACCAGACTGATTCTTTTGGCAGCTGACTCAAAATCATTTCCCCTGAGGAGTCGGGGTTTTAGCTCAGTGGTAGAATGCTTGCCTAGCAAGCACAAGGCCCTGAGTTTGATCCCCACCCCCCCAATCGTTTCCCCAAAATTGGTGACTTTTAACAATAGCCAAGAAATAAAACCATAATTAAAACAACCAGTCCTTGGGAAAAGGAGCTGGAATTTGGTATATCAGGCATCCAGTAACTCCGAAAGTGGATCCAGAAGGGACAGTGGAGAATGGTGGTCTAGTTCATGGTGCAGGGACCACCCTTGGAGATGCGTTCCAAGCATCATTTTTGGTGATCTTTTAACCACAGGCTATGAGCTTCATTGGCTTGAATAAATATACGTGGAAAAGGTTGATCACAATTATAACACAGGAATCAAAACAGTTTATAGCTTTGTATACTTTATAACTGGTGGCTAGATCAGCATCTGAAAACTTAATTTTGGTGAAACTAAGCAAATACCAAGTAAGCCCAATTACTATTGAATGGGGAGGAGAGAGGACAGAAAAATAAACTGCTCTGAAAAATATTGCCGCTGGTGTTAGGAGATATTCAGCCTTGAAGACAACGCCCTGCAGTGAAGACTCATATATCTGTATGTTCTAGTATTGTGCAAAGAACCGCTGGGTTGCTGATTAAGACAAGCCCTGCGAGTACCAAGCTGAAAAGTGGCATGATTTCAGCCTTTGTTTAATGCCATCTTTTTTTGTGTCCGCTCATACAAATTTGTCCTACTTTTTTTCTTTTCTTTTCTTTTCTCTGAAACCCAGAGTCTGAGTCCAAATGTGATTGTGGATAAAACTGTTGTGCCGGGTGCATCCAAACTGGGATCTGGTTTGGAATGTGGCCTGTGTCCCATGAGCTGCTCGTGTGACTGGGGGTCAGACTGTCTTAGGTAACATGATTTTGTTTCAGCTACCCCACCATTACTTGTCTAGACTCTATCTGCATGTAACAGCCAGCGAAGTAAGCATTTTAGATACCATTTCATTTATCCTTCAGAAGAACCCTTCACAGTAGATACCATTACAGGCATTTTACAAATGAGGCTTTCAAAGCATGGAATTAGAAGAGAAACTTCACACATCCTTGCAGCTAGTGCTGGAGGGGTGGGATGAGAGTGCGTGGCCATCCAAGCTGGCTCTCAGAGATCATATTTCATTGCTTCTGGCCTTGCTGCTTAACTGAGGCTGGGTCTTACAAAATCTCTCCCTATCTTCCTTGGGATATTTCAACTCCCCTAAAATGGGAATATTTTTTGTCATCCTTGCTTTTTGTGATAATATTGATCTCCTCCTACAAAATTTTTAGTTTTCCTAAGCAGACTTCTTCGCTTTAAATAAATTTTGCCCATTTTTTCAACTCATATGAAATGTAATAACCGTAACAACAATCACTTCAGCTACCACCAGATTCTTCATCTCTTGCTTCTTGTTCTTTCCTCTTCTCCCTCAGGTCTGGTAGATGTAATCCTGGCACACAGATGTGTGGAGTAGCTGGATTTCCTTTTTTTTTTTTTTTCTCATATAGATTGTTGGTATATATTGTAGGTATGTTTTACATTTTGTCAGTCAACTACACTGGAACATCTTTTTCTCATTGATTTCATGAAAATCTCCAACTTTTATTGTCCCAGCATAGGTGAGGTATTTTCATCTGCATCTGTGGGTATAAATTAGATCCAAGGGCAAAATTTTATTGTGATTTCAATAGTTTTATGTAAGTTCTTACATATGTAAAAATTTTAAATAAGCAGTTTAATTTCATTGTGAATCTACCCAGATGTTACTTACATTTTCCTTTGGAATCAGTTCAAATGAGTTTTAACATAAGACCTCATTATGTTAGTATCTCTCCTCCTAGGAGTTCACTTTTTTTTTTTTTTTTAACAAACAGGGTAGATCTTCAAGAAAGGGGGAAGAGGATGTCAACCCATTTCAGGGTAGCAGTTCAGAGAAATTAGGTCTCTGCTTGTGCTTCTCTAAGAACCTCTGAAATTGCAGTTTAATCTTCAGTTGACCAGAAAGGAATCCAATTTTCTTTTCAGTAAAACTGACTTTTTAAATAAGATTTTGGCACTTTTAGTTGATGATGTACTGTGTAATTTCAAGTAGTAAGACCATCTAATGCTCAACAAGAATATCTTCCTCTTTGGTCTACTAAAGAAAATGAGTGTAAGTAGAACATAAGAGTCTGAAAACAAATATTTGTGAGAGATCTAGACGGAAATAAGCAAAACACTTACTGAATCCTTATAATGCAGAAACACACTTGACTTGCCCCATTCCCAGGAGAACAGTCACAAGTCCAGAGAGCTTCTGTCAGCTGCTGCACTCAGAGCTGCTTTGAAACACTGATTCCTCCTCTTGTGTGTCCTCTGATATTGTTGAAGCATTTTACCAATCTTAATTTTCTTATTTTGTGGAATTTCTTTGAACCTAAACTTTGGATTATTTAAATTAGTAGCTTTTTAACCTTTTATAACTCTTAGATCACTTTGATACTCTGCAGAAAGCAGGGTTCCAGGAAAATGCATGGCTTATAGACAACCCTATTTAGCATAAAATTCTAGGATTCAAGGATTGTTAAACCTAGTCAGAGACCGTTTAAAGGATTTGGAAGATCTATGTGGCAGCCCGTGTGTTTTCATCAAGTGAAGTGATACCATTCTTTTTAGACAAAATCTCTTTAAGGATGTTGTGCTGTATTGTACCAAATACTTTGTGTATCAACACATAAATATTGGATGGAATTTTGAGTAATGCTTTGATTCTGATACTCCCAGATTTCACGAAAGTGTTGCTTGCTGTATTTAATACATTCTCCTATCTATTATGTTCCTTTGATCTTCATTTTGAGGATTTTAAAAAACTCTCTAACCAGTGGAAATGGGGCAAAGATCTTAATCTTGATTTTAAAAAAACTAATCAGATTCATATCATATGTACTGAGCAACTGTTGAACTGCACTGTAGTGGGATGCAGATACTGATCGTCCTTATTGCTGAACGGATGACTGTCAGGAAACCACACTGAAAGAAAATACTTCTGGAGGACACGTAAGAAGGACACAGCTGCCCTTCCACAGCATAGATCAGGCCCAAGACAGGTTGAGAAATTCTCATGCTCGTGCAGTAATCATGGGTGTTCCTGATGGAGACCCAAAGGGACACCTGAGTGGATAAAGGAAAATTATGTCTGGGATTAAATGGAATAAGTAAATGAACAAAATAAGCAAAATAAATGAAGTCAGGCACAGACATAAAACTCACCAGACATACAGACACACGCACATAAAGAGATATTTTATACTAGTGATGCAGCTAAGGCAGTATCTCAATCTGCATTTTAATAAATCGGACTGAAGAATACCTAATTTTCTTTAATTTGAATATCCTAGTAATAGCATTATACAGTCTTACATTTTGAAAATGATAAATACTTGTGCATAATTTTTATCTACTGAAATTAGGGTATGTCTTCATGGTATTTCTGATACTCAGCATCAAAATTCAGAAAGTGTGTTAGGTGTTTTACACCCCTTTACTCTTAGCAAAGACAATCATGTTTCTGTTTAATATCTTTATTTAATAGCTTTCACAGTTGCCACTAAACATTTCAAGTTGATTTCATATTTATTGGTCTGTAATTACATTTTTCACCAAACTCAGAGATGTCAGTAGCTTTACACATTTTATAAAAATGCATTAAAAACCTTAAATTCTCTTAAAACAAGACATCGCATCTGTCAAAACATAATTCTCAAAATATTCAGCAGAATTCCCATAAACATAGGTACCAGGCACATGTCAAGATTTCGTTTAGCTCGACCAGCAGGTTGACACAGCCAGTTCAAAAGAGAACATCTACCTCTGTATCCATAACTATCTCATTACATCTCCACAGATAGTAATTCTGTGTCCTGAGTGAGGCCAGTTTTTCCTCTATCAGTTGTCTAATCTACAGAACCCATTTATATTAAAAACTTGTTATACCCAAGATTTCTTATGATAAGATGGGTCCATTTTGTCTTTACACCTTCAGGCCCCTGCTTCTCT
>PVJO010010313.1:0-64881 GCA_004026905.1 Hystrix cristata
TTTTTGATATCCTTTTCAATTTCTTTTTTTAGGGTGCTGTAGTTTTCAATGTAAAGGTCTTTTACTTCTTTTGATAGATAGATTCCTAAGTATTTCATTCTTTTGTGTGCAATTGTGAAAGGTATATCTTTTGTTATTTCTTTTTCGGTGGGTGTATTGTTTGTGTATAGGAATGCTATTGACTTTTGTGTGTTGATTTCTCTTTCTTTTTTTTTTTAATTTTTAAAAATTTTATTTTAATGGTACATTTTAGAGGATCTATTCATTGTACTATATTTATTTTAACATTATGTTAAATTTTCTTTCAAATGTCATTGACTAACCATACAATTTCTAAATGCTCGATGCCTGTGATAAGCCACACGGCCTTTCAGCCCCCAGCCTCAGAGAGCAAATACACATTGTAGAATAGCGATTGTGACTAGGAATCAAGGCATTAGAGTTATTACTGTGTCATTCCAGGCTGACAAACTGAACTTAGTGAGCTTGGAGGAAGATTTGAGTACACAGGGAGTCACACACATTCTAGGGCAAAATAAAACCTCAGTTCTGCAGCTGTTTGCGGCTTCTAAGGGTGAGGTATCATAACACAGACTGAGATCCTTTGTGTATCAGAAGGGGGCTGGAGCTCGTGTTCATATTCAACCAAGACAGGTGGAGAGATCTCAGGCTTTGGTCACTGGACCACCTTCATGGATCCTCAGACCAACTCAATCACATCAGCAAAGCCCTCCGGGGATACGATGGAACAATCAGTTCTTGTAGGCTACCAGTGCACCTCATATCTTTCCTTGTTCTTTCTCCTAAGAGGACTATTCACAGGCAACTCGTATCTCTACATAATGACAATCACGGAAGAATATGGCCATGTGTGTAGCTTAAAAAAAATAACATATGTGAACGTGTTTTTAACACTGAGATGCATCACACACCTTTAGTGATTACTTTGTTTGCTTTAGTTACTTCTGTTCTGGTAGCAATGAACCGCGCCCAGCCATTTCTACATTTCCTCTTACGTAAGCCAGAACAACACAGTCAGAGGAGTAGGAGTTTACAAGGTAGCTCTGGAGATTGAAATAAAGTTCTCATTCTTTGATGAGAGCCGAAGTTTATGCGGCGACTTTTCATTCCTTTAAAAAAGAAAAAGCTAAATAGCTGTCAACTGAAATTGTGTTTATTATCATGTATTTGGAAGATGTGACTCATATGTCTTAGAGTAGTCTTACATCATATGAAAGGAAAGAGTTGCTACTTTTCAAGGGGAATGGTCTAAATTAAAACTTTATTTCTTAAAAAAATAAAAAATAAAACTTTATTTCTTAAGTTTAGATAACAAGAAAAGTTTTGGGAAACTGGAATAGAACTAAGCTTAATTATTAAACATCAAAAGCAAGAGAAAAATCAATGAAGGCTGCAGTTATTATATTTGGTTAATTTTAAGAAATAAAAAGTATGTAAAATTTTAAAAGCCATAAAATGTATCTTAGAATTGGAAATTATATGAAAAGTTTGATAATAAGAAGTTATCATACCCTCTCAACTCCACTATTTTGTGACTCTTCATAAAATTTAAGTAGTATTTGACATGAGTATTGTTGTGAATGGATAGGTACAATTTCTTTAATATTAATCAGATTTATAATCCCTTTATTTAGAAAAAGATATCTGTGGAAATATACATTTAAAAGTACACTGCAACCCAGGCATGGTGGTGCATGCTTGTAATCCCAGCACTCGGGAGGTTGAGGCAGGAGGATTGCTGTGAGTTCAAGGCCAGCCCGAACTACATAGTGAGACCCTGTCTCAAAAAACAAAAAACAAACAAAAAAGTATACCACGAATCTCGTTTTCTTCCCATCATGTGTAAAAACAAGAAGGCAAGTCACAGGCAAGCCAGGAACAGAGGTCTCACCAGAAACTGAAAACTGGCAGACTTTTATCATGGACTTTTCAGCCTTTGGAATTCTAATCTAATAAATTCTTGCTTTAAAAAAATTTAAGTACACTGCAGATATGAAGGCATTTGGAGAATTGCCTATATACGTGTAGTTGAATGTTATTTTTGAAAAGAGAAATGTTATAGACTATGTCTACAAATTAAGGCCAGGAAAATTTGCTGCTACTGCATAGGGAGCCCTATTCCAGAAAAACTTGATTTCTACTGAAAATTATCACTCCACATATCCAGTCACACAATCCTTCCACAGTTGTTTTTTTTTTGTAAAAGGAATATTTCTTTTTATTGAGTACCATGCATGAAAACTTCAGGCGATGGAAACAACCTGAAAAGTTCAATATATATTTGCTTTTAGCCCTGTCAAACATCATGCAGACTTCAGTTTACAAATGGTATGTGAGAATGTAATGAATACCGAGAGCAGAAATAACCAGTCTTCTCATTCTCAGCCTTATTGTAAAAATGGTTTATACTATAACGTGAGCAGCAAGAAATCCCTTTCTCTTCCTCCAGCTGCAATAGTCCTGCTGAGACAATCTATTTAGTAACTACTGGCTAAATATTTACAACAATGAGTTACTCTGGTTTAAGCCTTAGAATCAAGATATTTAGAAACGATTATGAGTTTATTTCCAAGGTAACAAATTACACTCCTGTCTTTAAGGAAGGATAACCATATAGCATCCAATTTTTATTTCTGTTAGTATTATATTAGAGGACAGGTCTTGATTATGAAATACTGAGTTCCTTTCTGCTGAAGTTTACCAGAAACTCAGGAATTACTTTTATTGCTAATTTAAGCCTAATCTACTAGCTTTTCTACTATATACAGAAGATGATAGAACTTTAATTAATCATAAGTCTCGTTAAAGCAGCATTGTGGTATTGTTATCATGCAAAAGCTTAATCAGATTTCATGAGAAATATGATTTTGTTATTCAATCTCTTAGAAAAAAAAATCAAACTGTGTCTAATAATGATTTAACCAACTGTAATGAGCTTTCACAGGAAGAAGAACAAACTGAAGACAATGCTAATAGATTGGATTATTTCTCTATAAGCTACTACACTGAAGCTAGATGGCAATGCGCATCTCAGCGTGGTTACCAGCCACTGCGGAGACTGTACCCTTGCCGTCCTCTCTAGGATCCTCACTTGCTTCCTAGCGCTTCAACCACAGCTTCCTGGAGCTAGCACTCCAGCAGTGGGGTTCCCCCCAGCACTTCAAGGAGCTTTGTGGTCCTATGGAGTCTCCCAATAACATCTCCCTACACTGCATGTCCCCGGTGCGATGTACTCTGGTTTATAAGCTTTTCCTTTATAGTCAGTGTTTGTGTGTTCTACTTCACACATTTTCCTTACCCAGTATTGTAGACTGAATGTTCATGTGCTCCTTCCCCGTGCGGCACAGGCCTAATCACCAGTGTGATGGTGTCAGGAGGTGGAGACTTTGGAAGGCGATTAGGTCTTGAGGGAAGAGTTCCCATCAATGAGATCAGTGCCTTTATTAAAAGGGGGGTGGGAGGTTCAGAGCGCTCCCTTAGGCCTTCCCCCCCAAACAGGCACTATCTGTGAACCAGAAAGTGGGACCTCACAAGAAACCGTATCTGTTGGTTCCTTGAGGGTGGACATCCCAGCCTCCCTGATAGTGAGAGGGGAAAAAAAAAAAAAAAGAATATCTGTTGTTTATAAGCCATCCAAGGTATGGTGATTTGTTACAGCAACCCAGACCAACTAAGACACCCCAAAGGACGAAGGTATTCTTTTACATTGCTTTCTAAATTATTGTTTTATCTTTTTCAAATCTGCTTTCTTTTCACAATTTGCCATGAATTATTTCTTTGTATTTGTGTTTTTATGACTACTATGAGGTAGACTTCACATCCCAAGTAGAGAGAATAGTCAGGCAGCACAGAGAGTTGGAAATGTCCGAAACGAGCAGGGTGAGAAGGAGGCAGAGTTAGGGAATGAGGCAAGAAGAATAGTACAGATGCAGCCCATGTTAGGCATTGGAGAGCCTTCGTGTCCTTGGTAAGGTTTTATTTTTTTATAATTTAATTATCTGCGCTCCTCCATGTTCCTGGCAGCCACAGGCTGTTCCTGCTGTCAGGCCATTTTCTGCTGCTCTGGTCCTCACATCTCAGAGGGATTTTAAATTTTATCTCAGAAGGATTTTAAATTTTATTTGAAACGTTTGAGAAGCTGGTGGAGAGTTGCGAACAGAAGAGCGTTGTACTAAGATTTATGCCCTTGAGAATGAGGCACTGGTGGCTGGGCATGGTGGTAACATGCAGGTGCTAGCTGTTACTAAGGAGTCTGAGGCAGGAGAATCAAGTTCAAATCCAGCCTAGACAACTTGGTGAGGCCTTTCTCAAAACACAAATTTGAAAAACAGGTTGAGGATGAAGCTTACTGGGAGATGGCCTCAGATTTAATCCCCAGACTTGAAAAAAATATAACCATGAACTACAGTGGGAGCAATTAGCCCAGATATAAAAGTGCTGTTGAACTAGTTATGAAGATTCTGGACTTCTCTGAGTGAGAGAAACTTGATCTGGGATATCAACAGCAGAAGTTTTGAAATGTGGATGGACTTGAGGCTTGTTTTGAAAATAAAGTTAACAAGATTTTCTGATCGATCCGATATCGGTTTGAGAGAAAATGATATCAAATATGATTCCAAGATGATGATAGTGGCTGAGGTAGAAAAACATAAGTTAAAGTTTGACTGGCTCAGTGATACTCTGCTCTACATTGTGAATGATTTCAGAAGCAACTAATTCTGCGCTTGATGGTGAAGAGTTACATTACATTCGATAATGCTTTCCTACTTAATTTAAAAGCTCACCATTATGATTTGGATTGTAAATGTCCCCAAATACCCATGTATTAATGGCTTGGTCACTGACCTGTCATGCTATTGGGGGATCCCTGGCTCGTGCTCTCTCTCTCTTTGTCTCTCTCTCTCCTTCTCTGCTACCATGAAATGAGAATCTTTTTTCCACCATGATGCTCTGTCTCACAGGCCCAAAGCAATGGTGCCAAGTAAACATAGCCTGGACACTGTAAGCCAGGATAAAGTTTTGATATTTTCATGGTGAGAGAATGCTAACACACCTATCAGTTCTCATATCTCGAAATGATTATAACAAATAACTTAGATGCTTACTAGGCATTCTCAAGGCACTATTTCATTCAAGCGCCCTCTCGAGAGGCAGGTTAAACTGTTAACCCCCTTCAGTTTTCGGCTGAGGAACAGTAAGTCTAACATTTGACAGACGATGAAGTTGGATCTTCAACTAAATCTACGACTGTAGGATTCTTTGCTTCTTTGATACACCTTGTGTATCAATGACTGAGCACAAAAACACTCATAAAATACTTACTGATCAGTTGGTTGAATGGAACATACTTGTTGTATCTTAGCAAGAAAAGGATTTTAGTCTCTTCTTAAACATCCACTGATTACCCCATGAAGCCAAATCCTGAAATTATGTATCTGTTTTAAATTAAGTTGATCTAAAAATATGCAACTTTTAAGCCTGTATTCACTTTTAAAATTAAAGTATATGGACATACCCTGGAATTATTCCCCTACTAATTTTTCCTAATCTGTTTGTTTGACTTCTCCTCAGGGAGTAAGTGTGAACTGAAGCATAAATGATAAAGAACAATGTGCTATTTCTACCTGAACTTCAAAGTCAACAACAACAATTAAAAAAAAAAAAACCTGTCAACAGCAATTAGTATTGAAATCCAGATGGCCAGATGAGACAGACCGTTACCTGATTTTACTAATTTCTTAAGGAAATATTTAATGCAGAGATGGAGTCTTCAGAAATGTGCCACGAATATGTTATTTTTCCAACAACCTAGTTCAATTAATGCCAAGTGGATAAACTTGAACACATGGCCATTGTTTATATAAAGAAAAAGAACAGGTACAATAAGGCCTAACATAGTGGTGCAAACACCAGAGGATTGAGCCCTTGAAATAATTCATATTAATTCAGGTAACATAAGCTTGTAATACTTGGCATAGGTATAGCGATATAACTTTCTCAAAGCACTTGTACACGTGCTAATTCAAAATTCACTACTGCTCTGAATTACATCTATAGTTTATATTCATTGGGTGCTTGTGTCAGGCATCATAGTCAATCTTTCGTATACGTTGCCCTTTTTTTTTTCTAAAAATCTTCGAGTTATTTGAATTAAGGTTTTTGGTGATAAACAAGGCAAATGGCCTCTGGCTAACTTAAGTAATATAAGCAACATATTAAAATGAAAGATAAGACCTAAGGAAATTTAGCGCCTAATTACTGAACTAGTTGCCGTAGTTCAGGCTTTATGAATTCTGCCCAAGGTTCACATTCTTGGAAAAGTCTTGTTGGTCTGCCTTGGATCACCTTGCCCAGGTTTTTAAGCTTGTTCAGACTGATTTCTGAGCTTTGAAGTTGGAACTAAAGGGAGATTCTTTTTCTTGCAACCAATTGTGTGTTTACATGAGTAACATTGCCCTGCAGATACAAGTTAAGGGCAGGGGAAAACACCAGAAGAGTTCATTCTACCTCCCAGATTCCCACAGCCAGTAGAGAAAAGGGGAAGGGTCCTGGACTATACAGAAGATAAAGAGGGGTCAGATGCTTCCTGCACAGTGCGGGATCCAAGGCAGCTACCTCAATCTCAGCAAGTCAGAGGCAGGATTTCTGTGGGTCTCACAGTAACAAGACAGCTGGCACCCACAATGGGATGACCACGACCCCTCTCTTCTGTGGGTCTCCATGTAAGAAGAAAACATAAATTCTAAGAAACCAAAGATAAATAGGGGAGAAAATTGTTGGGAGAAGAAAAGCAATTGGAATGAGTATGTGTCATGGAACAGTGAGGTGGTGGCTCTGCAGTCAGTGTAGATGGCAGCAGGCAGCAGTGGAGAAAGAGACAGTCAAATTCTGATCTTTGTTTAGCACTATGTCTAACCGCCTGGACAGTTATCGCCAGTTCTTCTGGCCTCAGTGTTCCCTGACAGCTGCTACCAAGATCGGTGTCCTGAGAGGACAATTCAGAGTAATACTGACACTTACTGGTGAACTATAGTTTGCTGTTGACCAGAGCATCCCCCTAGAGAGGAGCTCTTTGTTTTTTTCTTAGCTCACTGACAGGCTTTCAGATTTTCCATAAAATTCATTCTAGAGTAGCTTCTAGCTTTATGGTAACTGAACCTTACAGCTAAAATAACTGGAAGCTTAAAAAGTATATCTATTGTGGTGAGCAGAGGAGAGAAGTACTAGAAAGAAAGAAGGGGAAAAGCAGAAAGGCAACAGGGGAAAAAGAGGGGAAAGGGAAAGTATGGAAAATGATAAATGAACCTGCTGTAAATAGGGAGGGAGGGTGCAGAGGGGAGGGGGGGAGAGGGGGGAGAACCAAGATACATCATGTATAGGTACAGAATTAATGTAATGAATGTGACCATTGTATGTAGAATGTACCAATACATGTTCTTGGCTTAAAATAAAAAAAAAGTATATCTATTGTGAAAAAAGAAAAAAAAAAACCTGGAAAATATACACCAGCTGAGCAGTACTGTTATTTTTAGCCAATCACAACCACATACTCTTTACCTACAGCTTTCAATTTGAATCCAAATCATTACAGTACAAATGTCAACAATACTATCAGTTCGAGTCTCCACCAATACAAAAGCTACTACTAAGAATGTGGTTGCGGGTCAGGCAAAGACAATGGAGTCGTGAAGATGAACACGATGCATACACATGGTAGCATATGAGGAGTTAGTATGAATTTCTCCCCTATGCTTTATAAACATATATAGCAAGTGAGCACCCAGACATGTTTCCATTATTTTCACCATATAACATTAGGCATTAAGTTAATTTCCTCAGACTGCTGCAACAAATTGCCACAAACTTGGTGGCAACAAAATTTTATGACCTCACAGTTGTGGAGGTCAGAGTTTGAAATCAGCATCATGAGTCAGAATTGAGGTGTTGGCAGAGCTGTGCACACTGCAGAAGTTCTATGGGAGAATCTGCTTCTTGCTCTTCAGGGTCCTGGTGGCCCCTGGTGCTCTCTGGCTTGTGGCTTCATCACCACCATCTTCATGGACAGCATCTTCTAATTTCCCCTCTGTGTGTCTTTCAAATCTCCCTCTTTCTTTTTAGGGGGACATTCAGGATTACATTGGCACACCTGGATAATTCTGGATAATCTTATGATCACAAGGCTCTTAATTTAATCACATCTATAAATAGCCTGTATTGTCACATAAGGTAAAATTCGTAGGTCCTAGGGATTAAGAGACAGGTATGTTTTTATCCTACACCGACAGCATCTATGACTACATGAATAATCCATCAGTAAATATTGTTGAATGACATCTTTCTGAAGCCTGTTCTACAGCCTTTCCTAACTCTTATCATCTGTATTATTGGTAACACTTTGTTTCACCCTGATACACTCTATAGATACTTTATTCGTATATGCCTTCATCATTCCTAGGGATCAGCTAAACAAAATGTCTTAAGGAACATGGTTGGGAAGAAGGCATCATAGATATGTTGGTCTGAAATTCTGACCCCTGACGGAAGCTAGCAAGCAACCAGAGAATGGTTCATTTTAAAAACTCATCATTTTTGAAGTCTACCATTATGCTAATCATTTTCCCAATGATTAAGACAATGATAGAGGATTTCAGTAACTTGAAAGGGAGTAATTATGCCATCAGATGTTTAAATTATAAAATGAGCACTTCAAAAATAACACCAGGATGCTCTTCAAGCCAATGAAGCTCATACCTGAAGAAATAATACAGTTATCAAAAGAATGGTCAGTAACAGATATCTTAAAGATAGGGAAAACTAGTATAAATGTTGGGGGCCACTTCACTGTCATCCCTCAGTGTAGAAGACAATTTCACTCTGCTTTTGTTCTCCAACATGGAGCCGTTTAGAAAGTGATAATGAATTTGTATATTGTTTCTCTTAATAGTCAAGTCTCCAAAAGCAAGTAAATTAGAACGTATCTTCATTATCCTCCTATTTGGAGTATTCTGAATCTACTTAATGAATCAAGAAATACTGACTGAACATCTGCCACACATATGGCACATGAAATAGTTGTGGGCATACAGCAGGGAACTAGATGGACTTAGCAACTCTCTGCATTCCTCCATACTGACAAAATCATATCCTACAAAATTTTGAATTTTGCCCGTTACAAAACATGAGTTGATAGGCTTATCAAAAATACACCAATAACAACAGCAACAAAAGAATCTCCTTCAAGTTCTTCGCAGTGGAACAAATAAAGTAACACTAAGGCTCATAACGTTCATTCCGATACTCACTGAGGAACGTGTAATGAGCATCTGGTGTGTGCCAGGCATCCTGTTAGCCACTAATAATTCCAAAATGATTAACAAGAAGGCCACAATGGATATCTTTTTAATTAATAACTAATTAGGTTCTAACAAAATTGAAATGAAACATTAAATCAAGTAAATAATAACATTTTACATATCAAAAATAACAAAGGTGGTAAAATAGGCAGAGGATATTATTGAGTAATGGAGGTAAATCAAAGATAATATGTTTTCAGATTTTTTCACTGACAGAAAAAAGTGAAAATAAAATTCAGTGTGAAATTGTACATCCAAAAAGAAAAAAAAAGATATTTTCCAAAGTTGAAAGTCAACAGACTTCAGTGTGTAATATTTTTAAGTGACAAGAAGTCTAATTAATAAAATCACAGAATTTCTTTCAAGAGAAAATCTAAAAGGATCTCAAAATTAATTAAGTGCTTCACCAGACTACATGGTGTAAACTAAGATGCAGAAAGTTTACAGGCAATTAAAGTAGCAATTAAATTACTATTTGAAGACAAGCAGGTGAAAAGTCACTTCTGGAGAACTGCTAGAACTGGACAAACAGAGTAGGAGAAGCGCGTACCTCATGTTTATTCATGCCGCTTAGAGTGCGATCAACTGGCATTCACAGTGTCCGCATGAAAGGGAACATTCTTCAGCATCTCAGGCTCAAGGCCAGCTACCCAGGACTGTACCTGTTGATAGAACCTCCAAGTACAAAATCCCCACAGAAAGCAGAGGGCTTATCTCAGGTCTAGCTGGTTTGACACAGCATGTAGACTTACTGTCACTCGTTCTACTTGCCGGGCATTTTGTTTCACTGGTAACCTGGTCTCTTTCCAGATCACCCTGCTGGAGATGAGACAGGCTCAGAACAGCTCAAGGCACAGAAATGACAGCTGACAGTGAAGGAGTCCAAAGAAACACAGAATGGAAGATTAGAGTTAGCAAAGCAAATTGACCTGTGTATTCCAGAAATCCCCTAGAGCAACACTGGGTTGCAGCACTGTACTCCCAGATCATAAGGAGCAGCCTGAGTCATCAAGAAAATGTCAACCTTGTTCAAATATTCCTTTTCGGCTAACAGTTGAGGGTGTGTAATAAACTAACTTCATCCGGAAAGCCTTTTTGTTTAAGGGAGGGACCACGCTTCACTCTCAAAAAACACAACTTGCTTCAATTTCTTTCTTTTTTTTTTTTTTGTAAAGCAAGCTTTAAACTTCCCTGAAAAGATACATAACCAAGTACTCTGAGATAATGTTTACATATCTAGGAAGCTAACATCTGATAAAAACTATAGTGCCCTTGTTCCAAAGATTATGTTGACCACATGATCTGAAATTCAATAAATAATTTTAAATGAGCTTAATTTCCCAATGTTCTTAATAATGATAATAAAAATAATAGCAGATAACACATATGTTAAGCACTGTTTCGATTTCTTTGTAGAAATGATATGATTTACTCCCTCAACAAGCCGAAGAAGTACATATTATTATTCTCAAAGCATTAAGGAAAGTATCGTTGCTTTCACTAGTTACCTCAAGGCCCAAGCGGAGAAGGTTCAGCACTCAATTTGAATTCTGGTTACAGTATTTAACTCTAGAGGTAGAGAAAAACTTTAATTGGAGTCGTTTTTGATACTTCGCATCAAGTGTGTGTTTCTGAAAATAGTATATTTTCAGAAATGTTAATATGCCCTTAAACCTAAATTGACTCAGAAAATGTGTTTCTGTGGTTTCAAAGTGAAATTGAATTTCTTGATAAAAGTATATAGGAAACCGAAAACCTAGGAGAGAAAATTGATTCAGAATTTGAAAGTATGCTTGTAGCTAATAGAAGTCAGTGAACAATGTACGGTTTCTTGAATTTCATATATCGTGTCACTAAACCTCTAAAATTATGTGTAGCTTATGCAGTTGCTGTATTCAATAATAGTCACGTCAAAACAAATTTGCTAATTGAAGGAATGAAGAGTCTAAATTAGGAAATGTGTGAATGATAGGAAAAAATAGACTTTCATATTTATTACTTTTAAGTGACTATAATGCAAATGCACAAATCTCAACGTTGTAGCTACTATACTATTTTAATAACATATGAAATAAACATTCTATATTTGAAGTTCTGCTTCTAAAATGACTCAAAAGTTATTAGAGATATCAATCTGTTTACAAAATATGTTGAGTCTGGATAATTGTATAACTTAAATATCCTGCAACCCAATTTCTTCTGTTTCTTTAGTTGGCAAATTCTTATTTCCAGATACAGTATGTCTAATCCCTGTGAAATTATCATATTATTAATTAGTTGAACCTGAGAATTTATATGTTATAATCCATAAAATATTTTGATCTATTTTTAATGACTGTATTATAATTGTGCTTTTGAATGTCAAAACAAGACCAGGGTCAAAAAAAAAAATCTAGAATTACCTGAGCATTATGTGTTTCTTTGAATGCTAAGGAAAATTTCAATGAATGTAATAACAGCAAATTACACATCGATGATGCAGGCTGCTGTTTAGCTTGGTATTTTCAGGAAAATGTGGTTACCTTGGCAACTAGCACATCACATGGGCTCTGCTGTTGCATGCATAATGTCTCAAAGTCAAAAGCTTTTCCCTCTGGAAGAAATTATAACACTAGATAGGAAAATAAATAAACCAGCATCTTCCACATGATGAATTATGTTGCTTATCTCTCTGACAGGTAGAGAATATCTTTATTTACATCAGCTTTTCTTGTATATCATCTTGTTAAAATGGCAATATTACATAGATGGAGTAAAATAAAGTGCATATCATAAGTGTACATAGTAAATCTTCAATTGAATTAATGTACAAATATTATTTTGATTGACTTATAAACTTGTATAACTGAATAACCTTTGTAGAGGTAGTAGAGGTAAGTTACTCTTAAAATTTTAAATAGTCCATTATTATCATTAAATGCCAAAAAAGAAGTATTTTTATTCTTGTGACAGTAACTTCAAAGCTGCAAAATAATAGTGTGAGAATTTAAAACTATACATTTATAAGTCAAAAACAGCCTGCTTGAGCGATATTTATCAAACCAATTGCTATTAGCATGATTATACAGACTGAAATCTTATTAATTCAAAGACAAGTAAGTGCCTTAATTTTTTAATGGGCCATAGGTCAAACATCCACTGTACGCTTCTCAAATACAAAAATTTTTTTCAGTACCACCAAGAAAAGGTGGTACACCTTTGCAGAGTTTATGTTGTAGTTGAGAGAGACTTATGATAAAATAGGACAGAAGAACAAACAAGATAAATGGATATTGTGGCAACCGTCATCAAGCCTATGCAACACAACCCCTCTCTCTCCACCTCTTTTTCATCCCTTTCCTTCTGGACTTTTCTGGAGTGCATTAGATGGAACACAGAGGGGGAAGGGTTGGCCCAGAGGAGTTCTGTCACGTGGTACAGGTATCAGAGCCCAAGCAGAGAAGTAGATGGCCTTACAGTAGAGTCCTGCCGGAAATCACCTTAATCCAGTGACCAAAATGAACACAACTTGTAAGGGAGAAATCAAACCCATCTGACACTTGGGAGGACACAGCACAGGGAACACAGAATCATTTCTGTGATATTTTCTGCTATGGTACATAATTGAATCTCAAAGGAAATACCAGATAAAGCTAAATTGAAGAACATTCTAAAATAATTGGCCCTTAATCTTAAAGAACGTGGCCGTGAAAATCAAGGAGAGTCAAGAATTTTTCCTGACCAGAAGGACAAAGGACAATTAAATACAGCACATGATTATGAACTGGATATTTTTGTTATGAAAGAGATTATTAGGATAATTTGAATAGAGTTGTGGTGGACTTATTGTGGTTAATGTGTGCAGGAATACCCAGCTGAATTGAGTTGGTGTGGCTCTGGGCTTAGACGATCCACCTGAGGGTTATTGCCAACACCATGAAGGAGAAAGGGAGCAGGAGACAGGGCCCAGCTGTTTCCCAGGAGAAGCTCTGCTGCAGCTGGTTCTCCTGGAGGGCACTCGGCTGATCTCCTCTCACAAGGAGCTTGGGGCCTTGCTGTTGTCCAGGATGGCTACTGTTTGCTTCAGGTGACCTCTAGTCTTTGTCTCTGCTGAGAGCATTGTATCCTGACTCCAGGACAGATTTCTTCAGCCTTGTAGTGCAGACACGGATGTACATGGGACACTGTCATGGGCTCCTAGCCCTTGATTGGATCTCTCAGGTGTCCAGTGCATAGATGGATGTTCTTCACTCTTCCTGCATTTGGCCTGTGTGTGAATGTTGTAACTTGTAAATGTCCTGTTTTAAACCTGCTCTCTTGCAAACCACTGACTCTAGAAAAGTAACTATTACAAGAGTCAAATAATCAAATGAAGTAATGTATTAATTTTAATTTCCTGATTTTGTTTGTGTTGAGGTCATTTAGGACAATGTCTGTGTTTGTAGGAAATTCTCACTAAAATCACAGGGAACGCTTGGGTCGTCGCTTCATCATCTTTCCCTCAAATGGTTCAGAGGAAATTTTTTTTGTGCCTCATCCTTTTCTTAACATTTGAATCGTTTCAAAATAATATGTAAAAAGCGAATGTGGCAGACAGTGGCTTCACATTGTGTATTGTGAAGAAAACATTCTCTGAAGAGGCAGTATCTCAAGCACAGAGTTGAGAAAGGAGTCTGGGCAGAAGAACCAGCTGGTGCAGAGGCCTGTCTCATGAAGGAGTCCGGTGACCTCCAAGGAGAGAGGAGCATACGTGCAGCAGGAGGCTGGTGCACAGGGAGAAGTGAGGAAAGACAGACAGGCCTCGGGCTGGGTCTCAGCCCAGATTACCGGCAGCGTGGAGTCTGAGTGGGATGCTAAGGAAAACTACTGAAGGACGGCACCGAGACAGTACAGTAAACTCATTCATATTAAAAAAAAAAAATTGCTGGGGAAGGCAGACAAGAAACTACATAAAGAGATAAGAGACTAGAATAAAAGATGGAGAAAATTGTCACATTCGAAGTAGACATGATATAATTTACAAATGAATGAGTCTGTAGGAAAAAAGAGAAAAATAAAGGTAATAAGAAGAGTTGTTCCCATTTAGAGCTGACTGTGTGCCGGGCAGAGTCAAATCAGACACAGGCATTTATTTCCTCCCGTAAGAATCCTGTGAGACAAGTACTATTCTTCGCATGATTTCTGCTTACTGAGACACACAAAAGGGAAGTGACAAGACTACAGTCTCACAGACTAGAGCTGTGATTTGTGTCCATAAACTGCACATTTAGCAAACAGTTTGTGTGTATATATATTTTTTCTTTCTAGATGAATTTCTTATATATGATGCGGAACATGCACATGTGCAATTCAATGAGTTTTGACAAATGTATGAAACTGTAACCAACACAATCAAGGTACAGAATATTTGCACCACCTACGAGTTTTCTAACTTCTTAGAGTTGATCTCCTCCCCACCACTGATCCCCTCAACTCCTGACAAACACTAGTCTATTTCTCTTAGTTTTTCATGTTCTAGGATTTCATTTAAATGGACTGATACAAGCACATGCTCTTTGTGCCTGGCTTCTTTCACGCAACAGAAATGTTAAGGCGCCATCGTGTTGTCACATGGATGGGGAGTGTCTATTTCATTCTAGCGGTCTATCTCATTCTACAGCTATAACAAAATGTTACCCATTTACTGGTAGATGGATATTTGGGCTTTTTCCAGCATTCAAATATTTTTCATGCAGTTGACAGGAGCATTTGTGTACAAGTCTTTTTATAAAGATTATTCGTCTATTTCTTGCGAATAAATATAAGCCTGAGGGAGTTGCCCAGTAGTATGATCCATTTCGTGAGAAGAAGCTTAACAGTCTTCCAAAGAAGTTGTATTATTTTACACTTTGATCTATAATGTATGAGAATTCCATTTACTGCCCATCATTTCCAACATTTAGTACTGTTGATCTTTTTAAAATTTTAGCAATTCTAGTGCATATGTAATTTGTATTTTGGGGATAACTAATGTGGTGGACTTATTGTGGTCGGCTTGAGCAGAAATACCCAGCTGGATTGAGTTGGTGCGGTTCTGGGTGTAGAAGATCCACCTGAGGATTGTTGCTGACACAACATAAAGGGAAACAACAGAAGAAGATAGGGTCTGGCTGTTTCCCAGGAGAAACTCTGTTGTGACTGGTTCTCCGGAAGGAAACTTGGCAGTTCTCAGTTGCAGAAGGAGCTCGGGGTCTTGCTGTCATCGGGGATGGCTGCTGTTTGCTTTGTGGGAGGTCTGGTCTTCATCTCCGCTGTGAGTGTCGTACTCTGGCTCCTGTATAGATTTCTTCAGCCTTTTAGGGCAGACACAGAGGTACAGGAGATACTGCTCTGGGCTCCCAGCCCTTGACTGGATCTTTCAGGTCTCCAGTGCATAGATAGACATTCTGCACTCTTCCTGTATTTGGCTTGTGTGTGTGTGTGAATGTTGTAATGTGTAATTGTCCTGTATTAAATCTGCTCTCTTGCAAACCATTGACTCTAGAAAGGGAACTAATACAACCAATAATGTTGGCCATATAGTTCATGCTTTTATTGGCCATTAATATATCATCTAAGTGTCTGTTTACTTTTTACCACTTAAAAAATTGTGGGTTTTTCCCCATGTATGTCTTACCTTTTTATTTTCTTAATGTTATGGGGTTTTTCTTTAGTACTGATGATTGAGCTACGTCTCCTGCCTTCTTTAGTTTTCATTTTGGGACAGGGTCTATCTAAATTGCCCAGCTGGTCTCAATCTTGTGGTCCTGCCTTAGTCTGCCAAGTTGCTGGGAATAGAGCACATCTATCATGCCCAGCATTTTCTTAATGTTATTATTTTTAAATGGTATTGGAGGCTGAACCTACAACCTTCACACTGAGCTACACCTCTAACCATTTTTATTTTCAATTTCATTTTGAAACAGGACTTCGCTAAGTCACTGAATTGTGAAGGCTAGTCTCCAACTTGGGGCATTTTGCTTCAGCCTCCCAAGGTGCTAGGATTGTAGGTATGTGCCACCAATCCGAGCTTAATGTTATATTTTTATGTTTAAGCATTTTAATGTTGGTAAAGTTTAATGACTATTGCTTTTTACCATTAGTATTTTTTTCTAAAAAAAATCCTTAATTTAAAAAAAATTTATTTTAATGGTACATTTTAGATACACAGAGTGATAACATTTGTCATAGGGGATTTGTACCTGTACATGATATATCTTGCTGCTTCTTTTTTTCCTGTTCCCCTCCCCTCCCTTTATTCCCTCCTCCATCCTTATTTACAAAACATTTGTTTCCATTTTTTCTTTCTATTCCTTATTTCTCTTGTCCCTCCATTCCTTTCTGTCTCCCCTTCTCTTGTTCCCCTTTCCATTTGAATGATTTCTTCCCTTTCCCAATATGATATATTTTAGTGTTTATTTACACTTTCAGTTTCTCACACCAGAGATACAATGCAGTATTTAAACATATGTGTTTGATTTATTTTGCCTAAGAGTATGGTCTCAAGATGCATCCATTTACCTAGAAATACCTCAAGCTTATCATTCTTTATGGCAGAATAGTACTCCATCATATTAAAAAAAACACATTTTCTTTATCCATTCGTCAGTTGATGGGCATTTGAGCTGTTTCCAAGATTAAGCTACACACTGTGCCACTATAAACAGGTGTGCATATATCACTGTGGTGTGATGCTTTTAATTCTTTTGGGAAGATACCAAGAAAGGGAATAGTTGGGTCAAATGGAACATCTAGTCCTATGTTTTTGAGGAATCTCCACACTGCTTTTCATAGTGGCTGCACCAGTCTACACTCCCACCAACGGTGGAGAAATGTTCCTTTCTTGCCACATCCCCTCCAGCATTTGTTATTAGCTGATTTATTGATAAAGCCATTCTTTCTGGAGTCAGATGAAATTTCACTGTTGTTTTAATTTGCATCTCTCAAATGACCAGTGATGTTGAACATGTTTTCATATGTTTATTGGCTATTTCTACTTCTTCATCCGAGAAGTGTCTATTCATTTCAGCTGCCCATTTTTAGATTGGGTCTTTAAGTTTTTGGGGTCTGATTTTTTTGAGTTCTTTACATATTCGAGATGTTAGTCTTCGTCATAAAAATCTTTACTTTAAGATGCATTTTCTCCCATATTTTCTTCGGAAGTTAATATTAGCTTTTATTTTAGGCCTATGCTTTGTTTCTAGTTTATTTTGTTTAGGTGTTAAGGTAACAATTGAGATTCTTTTTTTTTTTCTAGTACATATATCCAGTTGTTCCATTGCCATGTTTTAAAAAGACCCTTTTCCCCATTATATTGGCATTTTTGTTTAAAAAATCAGCTAATCATATCTGTGGACTTCTATTTATGGACTCAATATTATATTTCACTTATTGCTGTCACAATTTTATGCTAATTATATACTCTTTTGTTTATTATAATTATATAATAAGCCTTGAAATCAGGTAGAATAAGTTCTCAATTTTGTACTTGCTCTTATTTTTTAAAATAAATCTTATGTCTAGAACAGTTTCAAATTTACAGGAAAACCAAGAAGGTAAGACAGAGAGTTCCCGTATATGTTACATCCAGCTTTCCCTGTTATAAACAGCTTACATCAGCATGATATGTCTGTCATAGTTAATGGGCCAATACAAATGCACTATTATTGGCTAAAGTCTATAAATTATTCAGATTTATAATTTTTCTTTTAGATCAGATAGGTTGCATGGAGAACGCCTACTACAGGGACAAAGTGACATTTTCATCACATCACATCATATCCAGGATACTTAGTACCAAGGTAAATGATCACTGTCGAGATTAAACTTGATTATCTGAATAAGATAGTGTTTTTCAGATATCTTCACCAAAAAGTTACACCCATTCCCTAATTGGAAGGAATTCACTATTAAAGAGTGAGGACTTGTGTTCTATGTCTTTGAGGATGAGGTATCTAGCTAAATTATTTGGAATTCTTCTTCAAAGGAGATTTGTCTTTTTTTCTCTCATTTACTTATTCATTCATTCAATCACTTATGTTAATATGAACATATACATATGTACTTTATACCTTGTGTTATAATACAATACTACCTTATTTTATTGCTCAAATTGTTCTAGCTTTGGCCGTTGGGAGCTCTTTCTTTTGAATACTATGTTCCTTTGGCATACTCCAATATGTGTGAGGTTGTTTAGATTTTTATTTTGTTGTATTTTGTTCAGACTGTCTTACTTTAGTACAGTACAAGCTAATCCAAGATTATCTAGTACAGTCACTACCACGTCCCAAGTACTAGCCATTTCTCCAAGAAGCTCTGATTCCTTTTATTGGAGAATGGTATGGCAAACTGAGATTTGGGTGTAAAGTATTCTGTTCTTTTTTGAAATCATTTTGAGTCTTTCATATTCTTTGTATTTCTGTGGGAAAGCTCTCAGTTTGATTGAGATAATGCTGAATTCTGTATCTTGAACACTGGAAAGATTATCACATCTTTTCAGTGTAACTGGAAAATACATGACACAGGTGGAAATGGGGAATCAAAATTTATGCTTTGGACATTAGGTCCTGTCCAGTCTCCCATTTTTAAGACCAGAGGATTATGGATATTTGTTGTGAGATAATAGGGGAAAACATGGCATGCATTAGGTTTATAATTTTGGCTGACAATATCCAAATCACTAGTTTCTCTGTTACTGACCTGCATAGGTCCTAACTTGTAGAATTTTGAATTTATAACTGTAGCTATTTCCATATGACTACATAAAGTATCAGAAGAGGGGAAAAAATCTGACACTTCTTAAACATCTATCACATTTTAGATAGTGCTCAAGGTCTTTTGTATGCAACACACATTTCAAGACTTACAACAACCTTAAAAGTGACTATTATCCTCCTCGGTTGGTGAGTATGAAGATTAAGGTCTGAGAAATTAACTTCTCAAAATTACATAGGGAGGAAGAGTGAGGCTGGAATATTAAATTTTAAATAAGGTTTCCTGAGAAAGTATTGCATTGAACATACACTAACAAATTACCCACTGCTTATCTGAAATTTAAATGTAACTGGGCATCCTGTATTTCTGTTTCCTAAATCTGGCAGTCCCACTCAGGACCATCTGGCCTCAAAGGCTACACTCTTTCCAACCCGAAATGTCCAAAAT
This sequence comes from Hystrix cristata, assembly GCA_004026905.1. Classification (NCBI taxonomy): domain Eukaryota; kingdom Metazoa; phylum Chordata; class Mammalia; order Rodentia; family Hystricidae; genus Hystrix; species Hystrix cristata. Next base: position 19,533 of record PVJO010010313.1, read on the forward strand.
CTAGAAAATTATCTTATCCCTATTCTGTAATTTATTCTATTGCCATTTATATGAGAAAGTGGCCCATAGTCCACACTTTGAAAAAAGTGTATTATATACCTGAAGACAAAAAAGGAGTTTTATTTTTATTTTGTTTGTTTTGGGAGGTAGACAGCTAAATAAGCCTTTATAAAATTAACTTTTTGCTTCAATCAACTGCCATCAAATTGGAAATTTTCTAGCCCAATAATTCCATTACACATTTCAACTGTTCCTTATGTAAAACATGTAAGAGAAGAAATGGACACAAAGCCTTGTCACAGTTGATGCTTTTGACCTCTGATTAAAAATACCACACCAGTAAGACCGATGACATTATTCTCTCCTTGGAAACACAGAAACCTATCAGTAAACTAGAAGAAATAATTTACCACTTTGCTTACAATCAACTTTCAGTGAAAATTCAAATTTTTCATCTTGCTCTTCAAGGATTTATGACATTTTTTCTCTCTATAGTCCCACATTTTTAAAATTATGATTTTCTACTTTAACATGTCCCTTGTCCTCTATTACAATATATACGTTCCTATTTCCTATATTAGTATGTTGAGGTGACTTTATTTTGGAAATACGATAAACAATGTAAGTTTTTAAAACTCACACACAAATGTTTTTATAACCTTAGCGTATGAGTGAAATTTCTAAATAAGATACCAAAATTTAAAAAAATAAACACTAAGATTAACGGATTTATTATTCAAAAAATGTAGAACTTCAGTATAGTTAAAATCCAGGAAATAAAGTTAAAAGTCGAAGGTCAAATTGGTCAAAATGTTTTCATAGAACAGCCAATTGTTCTCAAATTATTTGACTATTTTTCTTCAGTTTTCTATTTTAAAAAGTACAACTGTATGTTTACTGTTATTTTTGCCAAACATTTCAAATTTCTGTCCTTGTTTCTTGTATTTTAATCATTCCACTATGACTCAGTTTTCTTATGCTTGAGCTATATACCTCATTTCTTGTTTCAGTAAAGATCGTGGACTGTAAATGCTCTTGATTTTCTTTATACCATTTTGTAACTCTAGCACAATAGCTAACTGTGTAAAACGTACAAGCTAGAGATGCAATCGTGCAAACTAAGTGTTCCTACAAATGAATTTAGTATCATTTTTCTACCTTCAAACCTTTGTTTTTAACTTTGATTACCTGCAGTTTTACTCTATTTATTAATGTTTGTTATTTGGTAATATTTGTTAAATATGGAGCATGAAGAAATTATGCTGTCTTGTATCTGTATGTTAATACACAAGTAATGAAACTACAGCATGTAAAGATCAGAACAGATTGATATAAAATAGACCCAAATATAGAAGCCATGTAATTTTGGGTTGAGGTCCAAATTCTGAGAGCCACATGCAGAAGCAGATATAAAGTAACAATGGAAGAGAGGACCAAGTTTTTAGTCCACTGGCTTGGCCTCTAAACTTTTAAATAACTCTTCTCAGAGAGGAATCCAGTTCCAGTAGAAGTTCAGACATATGCATTGTGGCCTTGCACATATTAAAGCCTGTTTTGAAGAAAGACTTACTGAGCCAGAATAGGAGAGTATAACAATTTACTCTGAAGCTACAGCCTACTGGAAAGATTTTTTAAAAAGATAAAGTGACTGTATGCGTATCCCAATTGAATCCAGTGGCTGAGGCCACGGATTAGACAGTTACTTGGGCGGGGGAGAGGCATGGTGGCTGATTGGATTGGGTTAGCCTGCTGGCTTTCATCAGAGAGTTGCTTACTTCCTCCAACTCCAGTGCGGGGAGACACCTGCATATGCTACACACTGTTAGGGAAAGCCTTGCTTGCACTTTTGGCTAATCTTCCTTACTAGGAAGGTGGTGGTCTGGAGAGTTAGGAATAGAAACAAGCACAATATTCTGAGGAAGATTGAAAATGTTCATTAGAGAAAGTTGAGAACTTTGCATAGCAGCAGAATTTACCTGGACTAACTTGAAGGAATACTAATAAAACAGCCCAGGGAGATATGTTTCTGAAAAAAGAAGGTACATAAATAAGTTAACTGTCTTTTGTGAGGAATGAAATTTACTAAAGTGACATTGTAGCAAGAATAATATTTGGATACATTGCCTTGCACAACTTGAGCTCTTATAACAAAATACCACAGACTAGGTGGGCTGAAGAACAGATAATTATTTTCTCAGAGTTCTAGAGGATGGACGTCTAAGACTATGTAAAGACCCAGGTACTAGCACATTCAGGTCCTAGGAAGGGCCCACTTCCAGGCTTGCGGGGGTCGATTTCTCACCGTGTGCGCATGTGGCCCCTCCTTGGTGAGCTCTCCTGGAGAGTGAGCGAGTTCTCTGTTCTCTCTTCTTAAAAGCACAAAACCTGGCTTAATAAGCCCTGGCTTTATTAACAGACCCTTAGCCAAACCTAATTTCTTCTTCAGTATCTCACCTCCATATACCATCATCTTGAGGTATTGCGGGATCTATGCATGAACTGAGGAGGGAAGGACAATATGTTCAGCCTGTAACAAGCACTAAATCATTGTGCTTTTATTACCAGTGAAGCCTAGAACTTGTTCTGTTCACAACTTCAATAATGAAATCCAAGTTTCAGTGAGTCCCATCTCAGAGTTGGTTTTATGAACTACAGAGTAGGGAGGAATTAGGAACTTATGAAAGTTCAGTTTCCCCAGAACAGGAAGGAGGAAAGCTCTCCTGGTGTTTAGAGGAGGAGACAAAGTAGAGAAGGTGGAGTAGAAAGAAAGGAATGGCAGAACGAGGGGAAACTGGCAGGGAATCAGAGTCCAGCGTTTAGTTTCCAGAAACATAGCTGTGGGAGATGACAAAGCAGAGGAGCTCGTACCATCTCAATGTTGGTATTTTGTTCAGTACTGTTTCTAAAATGCCCTCAACTACAACAAAGCTGTTTTCAGTGTTCAGACAGAGAAACGGCCTGAGTCCGGGCCCCAGTTCCCCGGGCTTGTAAGGAGCTTGCAGAAGAAGCACAGCTGCCGTATTCCCATGCGAGGGGAAATGAAACTGTGCAGAGGTCTGGAGCCAAATTCAAAAGTGGAACTGGCAGAAGTCGGGATTCTGTGACTGAGTTAGGACCAGAGAAAGCAGCCACTGAGAGACAAGGATGGGAGGTACATTAGGGAGGGGTACAGAAAGGGAGGTTGTAGTAGCCTTTGTTTTCTGATATTTTGACATCTGGAGCCTTGGAGAGTGTGCTGCCAGCTTTCCGATTGCTGGGACAAAATACCTGACACCTGTAACTTAAAAGAGGAAAGGTTTATTTTAACTCACGGTCAGAGGTTTCAGTCTGTGGTTGGCTGGCTCAGAGGCAGAAACGTCATGGCAGAAGGGCATGGTGAGGCCAACCACCCACGTCATGGTGGCTAGGAAACAGAGAACACCCCCAGAACAGAAGGGTCCAGGGACCAGACATAGACCCCAAAGCTACACATCCATAACACTCTGAGACATCCCCAGACGTATGCTTTACTAATCTCCTAGGTGTGTCTCAAGTTGAAGTTCACAGAGTCCACCCTTCCAAACACTAGCCAATTTTAGAGATTGTAAAGGTCTTCAGTTGCCTGAAAATATGCTTTTCACACACAAACCAAGCAACCCAAAACTTCTATCTTGAACCACTGCTATCCGTTACTATACTAAGGGCACCATTCTTCCCTAATTGGCCCATGGCCAGAAGCCAAGAAACTAGACTTAGGCCCTACACAATATAGCTTGTAGTCATCATTCAAATTAGCCAATTCTAAACTTGTCTATTTCACCAGGCCTGTTCCTTTCCTCAGAAATTAGAGTAAATGCTGTTGTCCATGCTTTTCCCTTGACCCCTCTGCCTCCTGACCCTACGTGCTTCTCTGTGTGGCCACCTGTGTGGACTAGAGTCTCCTTCTTTTGAGAATTATGAGTAACAAATTATCTATTTAGTGATAGTCACCTCCTAATTTGCTGACCTCGCCATATTCAAATAATAATAAAACCTGCACTTTAAAACAGAAGCCAATATCCAGAAGCCAATAGAACAAGATGGCATATTCACAGACCAGACTAGTGCAGACATTCTCCTCCTAGATGTATCATCTTCCTTCTGCAACCCAAAAACATTTGAGGAAGTTATGAAAACGGGAAATACCTTGAGTGGAGAAATTGCCAGATCTTTGTATTGACACAATATTTTTAAAAAACAATCAAATTGGGGAAAATTAACATGCATTTAGTTGAAAATGATTGACTTCCCCTGACCCGCAATCAACACACGTCAGTCACTGAGGCAAAGAAATACTGAACACCCACAACTTAAAGGAGAGGTTTATTCTGCCTCACACTTTTAGAAGTTTCAGTCCATGGTTGAGAGGCTCAAATGCAGAAACGACATTGTGGAAGGACCTGCCATGGAGGGAAGAGACTCAGGTCATGGCAGACAGAAAACAAAGATTAAAGTGAAGAGCCAGAGAGACAGATTCTTGCAGGTCCTAATGCCAGTGAACCACCTCACCCAATCAAATCCAACCTCCAAGTAATATGTCACCTATGAACACATCAGTGGATCCAACCCGCTGATGAGTATAGCACACTCATGAGCCAATTAATTGCTGAACACATCAGGTATTGGAGGGACATTTCAGATTCAACCCACAACATCGGACATATGGATTCAAGAGACAGGGAAAGCACAAAATGATACTCCTGTACATCTGAGATGAATACCCTATTGAAATACCCTAGTCTTTAAAAATTTTTTAAACAAATTTGTTCATTTGTATTTATAATTATAAGGTAGTAATATTGATTATGGTTAATTTGGAACATTTACAATTCAATTACAAAAAAAGCACTTTAGGGATATAGCCATCATTTTTTAAATATATCTCTCCATCTAGTCATTTGTTAACCATGTGCGGCCCATACTAACATTAACATTTTTTATTAACAATATTTATAAGAAACTTTCCATGCCCCTAAATGGTCTTAGTATTAATCACCTAATCCATTTAAGTGATCCTCTTATTGTTACATATTTAGACTTTCTATAATTTTTTACTCTATGTAATTCTCAGGTAGATATCCAGGTACATAAAAGTTTGTGTATAATTATTATTTCTAACTAGATCAATTCTTGCAATGTTTCACTTTTGAGATCTTTTGGTCTTTTGAACATCTTCATGACTTTTGGTTCCCATTAACAAAGCCACTCCAGCTATACCAATTTATAGTACATACCCAAACAGTGTATACAGTGTATGAGTATGTCTATTTCTACCTTCTCTCTTTTTAAAATTTCTTTTTTAAAAATAAGCATCGAAGACAAAATTTCCTCATGTGTCTCTTGTTTAAGCTTTTATTTAACTTGTGCATTTAGATATTTTTCTATCTTTGGGGGTGTGGTGGGATATTTCCTTTTCCTGACTGATTTCTAAAAGTTCCATCTATTTTAAAAATTATTTACCATGCTTGTCACATATATTGTAATGTTTGCCTGGCTTAACATCATCTTCTGATTTTATTCTCATAGGTTTACTTTCTCATTTTTATTGGCAAATGCTATATATACATTTAATATATATTTAATATAGATATTTAAAGATGAGACACTGAGATGAGTTTATCTCAGCCAGTTTTCACTTAACTTGCTGTTATTCATAGAGCCTTGAGACTCTGCCCTTACTGGCAGGGAGTGATGATTGTAGTCAATTGAAGAAACAGGTCTAAACAAACATGTGCTTACTCAGACTCTGCTTACCAGAAGCTGCTGGTCTCAGCCCACACAGTCTTCACATTAGCTTCAGGGAATCTCCACGCCATAAAACATCCTGTTCTTAGGTCCTTGAGAAAACACTAAATACAATAACAACTGCCACTGTCTACGGCCTTATAAATCTTTCACAGGGCAGATCTCATTTAACCCTAAGCTTGCCAGTTCTATATCATTTTACAAAGCAAGCAATGACTGTAGTGTGTTGCCCAACAGTATCTGGCTAGTGAGTGGTAAGCCATGATTAGTGTGCACATGTAATTTCCTCCCCACCTGGAATACCATCCACTTTGTTACAGGATTGCATTTCCAATATTAAAACATATTTTAAAACCTATTTCCCTAGGTCAGCGATGGTGAACCTTTTAGAGACAAGTGCCTAAACTGCAACCCCAAACCCACTTATGTATCACAAAGTGCCAACACTGCTATTAAAACTGAATACTGAGGTTTTAGCTTAGAAAAAACAACTCACACATGAGCATATTTTGTCTTAAAAGAGAAACACAATTACATACATGCTGTAGGTTCGCCATCACTGCCCTAGGTAGATTAAAGTGGTGTGAGAAGTAAAGACATAGTCTTCAGGGTAATATGTGAAAAGTGAAAGTTGGACATACATTAAAATCTTATAAACTAAAAAACACACATGTTTGACCTTGAAGGTACAGTCATCTCTCAGAACCCACTAAGTTCTAGGACCCTTCCATACCAAAATCCAAAGATGCTGAAGTCCTTTATGTAAAATGGCATATTCTTTATACATAACTTACACACTTCACCCCATATACTTTAAACCATTTTAGATTACTTATAACACCTAATACAATAGAAATAGTTAATGCACTATATTATTTAGGAATTAGGACAAGAAAAAATCTGTACATGTTCAGTACAGAAACAATTTTCTGAATATTTTTGATCCATGGTTCGTTGAATCTGTGGACATAAAGGGCCAACAGTAACTGGAAAAATGAAAAATTCTTCCAGCTTTAAAAAAGTTCATGATTCTTTAGAAAACCATTGTGGTGGGAAAGAGCAGATAACTGGTGTGTCAGTGTGTCCTCACCAACAAGGATGCAGGAGCTGGACCCTATTAAGTGCAGAGGGCTTGGGATGTGGTGTTAAATGCTTACCTTATCCCTGACTGAGGGAAAAAATAATCTCTGAATTGTCAATTTCACTCTGTCTCTTAATGCTACGTCTGTTTTCTGCATTGCACTTACTACCTTTCACATACTGTGTATTTTTTTACTTATTAATCATCCATATCCACCCATTGAAACACAACTTTCATGACAATTGGACTCACCTGTTTAACACATCACAGACAGCCCATGAAATTGTGCCTTCAGTGCAGTGACACCAAATAAATATCTGTAGTAGAAATAATAGATAAGGACATAGTAACATTGAATTTTCAAGTAGACCACAAGAGGCCTCATACCCTCTCTTAGCATCCACACAACACTGTCTGAAATGCAGCATCTGTTCACCTTTAGTCTATCCCCAGTCAACCTCAAGGTCCTCCAATATTCTTCCAAAAGCAGGTCTCTTGAAAATGAATGTTTAAATGATAATATAGTGATGTGATTGTCTTAGTTACTTTTTTCATTGCTGAGACAAAATACCTGACCCCCAAAATTAGCAGAGGAAAGGTGTATTTAGTTCACAGTTTGTAGAAATTTTAGTTCATCTTTGGCTGGCTCCAAGGCAGGGTGGCATAGCAGAAGGGCATCACGGAGCAGAAACAGTTAATGGCAGGCAGAAGGCAGCAAAGTAGCAAAGAACAACAAGCAAATAGCAATGACAGCAGTAGCCCTCTGTCTATCCTCTATTCCATCAGGGCTTCCCGCCCTTAGCGCAGAGAGTACTGGTATCCAGGGTGGGGCACCCTTAATCCTAATATTGCACCATGAATCAGTCCCATCACATCCTTAATCTCAACATCACAAACTCTAGATCCAGTCACCTCTGAAAAGCTCCACTTATGACTGCATGAGACTTTGGGAGGACACCTAGGTATAAGCTATAACAGCGATTATAAAGGTTAATTGAAATTGCCAAACTGTAAAATATTTATGATTTTATTGGTATGTGAAAAATACATATTGACTGGAAAACAATGTAATATTTTGAACCAACAAGACTATTCACACGAATCATAAAATGAGATTCCATAGAACCCGAGACCCAAAATTACAATGACTTACTGAAGAAATGTACTTATTTTCTGTCTCACACAAAAACTAGGAGTCAAAAAGTCTAGGACATCCAGATGGCTCAACTCCCTAAATTTTTCAGAATTCCCTTATTGACCTGCTATTGATGTGACCTCCAATCCTAAGACTCACAATGGGCAAAAATAACTGCTTTAACTCTAGATATTGTGTTACACTCCAGTCAGTCAGAAGGAGAAAGTGGCAAAGATAGGACAAAGGATGCATAATGATTGTCTATTAATGAAGATGCAAGACTGCCATGTAGCAATTCTGCATGTATCCCCACGGTCAAAACTACTGACGTGGCCTCACCTTGTTTGAAATAGATAAATGTAGCCTTTATCATGTGTACTTGGATTCACATAAAAATCAGTCTACTACCATGTAAGATAGGAATGTGCATATAGAGGACAACTAGTAGTTTTTAATCAAACCGTTCAACTAAATATTTTCCTATTCAAAATAATCATCCCAGGGGACTGAGTGCTGGTTACCATATTGCTGTCATTGTCACTACTTTAGAACTGACTACAGAGCCCATCTCACATTTTTGTACATAGCCTCAAAGGTGTCCAATATTCAACCTTAATGAGTAAATCTGAATTTTTGAAATATCAAAATGTCATTTTAGACTAAATTTAAGGGTGAGTGATGCAACAAAATTACTGGTATTATTCGAAGCCAAAAAGTTATACGTAACTTCGAACTAATGTCTCTAAAAACAATTTTCAAAGATAATTTACATACATTTCCCACTACCAGTGCCACCATCAACTACCCCCCACCATCACTTATCACCTTTATCACTATCACTTAATAAAGGCTGAAAATTTATGGGGATGGTGATTTTCATATTTTGTATTTTCTTTTTGAAATATGGTATTCGAGAAAATTAATTTTATGCTCCTTAATTTGAAACTTCCAGGCATACTCATCTGTCTGTATAATATGCTATAGCAGCAGATAGTATATGATTAAAATATTTACTACACTGAATGTTTTTTCCTAGGGTTGTGAGAATATATTCCCAAAATTTCTCATAATTATGCTCTAAAATTAGGATTTTATAGCATAAAGGCTACTTGGGATTGATTTAAAGTGCCACATGACATTGGGATTCCACAAATTAGCTAGATGATACCACCTTCTGGAGCCAAAATACTAATTACTTGTTCATTGTAACATAAATAAATTAAAATTATACTCTTACCAAAATTTGAGTTTGGAAAAATAACAAGTATTAGTTATATTTTCTAAATTTTCTAGAATTGGACATTATATTTCTCTTGTTTTTGAGTTTTTATCAACTGCCCCAAATAAGAAAAGTAGTTTTTTCTTTGTGTTTTGATGCTCCGCTGCACTCTGCACCCTGTGCCCTCTGCAGAGGGATGACCTCTGCCTGGTGACCCGTGCTATCCTACCTGTCTAGTGGTCTCTTACCAAAACTATGGTTCCTTTAAGACCAAAGGAATGACCTAGTAACCATTTCCATTTGTAACAATGTGCCTGAAATGTAGCAGATGTTTAATGATCCTTGAATTGCTTTGGAAACTCCTATCTTAATCTCCAGGGACAGACAGACAGACAGACCAACAGACAGACAGACCAACAGACAGAGAGATAAATGGAATTTTAGCCAGTTTTCATTGCAAATTGCTTAGTAAACACCCATAAGGAGTTGTCCTGAGCTCCAAATTTCCTACCAGGAGATAGTTATTAGAGAAGAAAGATGGATGAAGGATTAAGAAAAGTAAAGAAGGGAGAAATTTTAGGAGACATAGCAATAATTTAAAGTTGATTCAGCAGTTGGATATTGATCCATCAGCAGCTGGATGTTGAAAATGCTATTTCAAATATAAATTATACTTTCTTATTCTTTAAATCAGTGTGACCATGAGAAAAGACAGAATTAGAAAAAAGAGATTTATTAAAATATCTGAACACAATAAGGTGTTACTGTGGTCTTCTACAAATTCTAGTAAGCAACACGAGGCTAACAGGTTAAAATGAAACTATCAAGTGCTTTAAAGTGATTCCAAAACTTGACAAAATTCAAAATCAGGATTTTATTAACATCTTTGATAGAATATACTTGAATACTTAAAATAATAAAAAATACATAGGTCTCTCAAACCAAAACTTAACATCAATAAGTTTAATGTTGAAATACTGGTAAAGGCATTACCATTAATGGCACAAACAAGATGCTAATGCCCACTAATGCTTCTGTTATGTACATCCATTATGTACATTGTTCTGAAAGTATTTAGTAAAAGAAGTCACCTATAAACACTGAAGTGTAGGAGAAAATAACTAATGTTCATAGATTTTTAAAAAGTGCATAATTAGAATAGCAGCTAGAATAAAAACCTAGAGAAATTAGTAAATTGGAAGATCAAAAATTTAATAGAAAAATTATTAGATTTCCAACATGCAAAGATTATCTAAATGTAAAATACAATGAAAGGAGAAACCAGATCTAGTATGGCATCCAGAGTCAACCTTTGTTATGTGCAACTAAGAACTTTGATAAATCTAGAAATAACTGTCACAGACGTATGGGTAACAAAGTTCCTGCAACTTGGGCTGGATCAAAGTCGAGCTGACCTCTAAAAGCTAAGTAGCATTAGGAACTGCTGGCATCCCAGAGTGCACAAGGAAAGAACAGATACTTAAACCATCTCATGGGATAACTTAGAGTGAACTCACAGACTCAGTACATTTCCAATGGAAAATTAAGAGAAAGAATGGGCCCCCAATAATCAAAATGGGGAACTTGAGCTGACTCAGCATGCCCAAGATTTCCAAACAGCCCTGAGAATTCTTTGCCAGCAGGAGCAGTCTTTTCCCTTCAGACTGTTGTTGAATTTGTTCATGCTTTCCTTGAAGAGCATGTGATGGAGTTATCTAAAGGAGCAACCTTGTAATAAAAAGCAAATTCTCTTTGTTCTCTTCATACTTTATTAGCACAGTGGTAAAACTATCCATCAGATCCTATATCTGGGGTCACAAACAAATTTGTATCTTAAAAGAGAAAGTTTACTAACAAAGGAATTGCAAAGTTTAGGTAACTTTTCTTGGCAAAATATCGGGGATATCTGAGACAAAAGAACCTCAAAAGTGCTATATCAGAATGAACAATACATTCTTGTGCATCAGACAGATTTGTTAATATATGAATTAATCAGAGATTCAGATTTCATCCTGGCAGCTTGTACAGCAGTACTGCTTAGTTCACTGAGAACTATATTTAATTGTTATGGCTTGTCTCACTGTCCCCCGAAACCTCATGTGATAAGTGGAGCTTTTCAGAGGTGGCTGGATCTAGGGTGTGTGGTCACTAAATTAGTCCACTGATTGGTTTGGCATCCTTCTGGGTGTGGATAATGGGAAGGCCCACCTTGGGAGTGGTACAAGTCAAAGGGTGGGTAGCCTGGATGGACATAAAGGAACAGAAAAAAGGCAGGCCTGCTGCTTTTTCTTTGCTACTTCACTGATTTGCTGCCTTCTGCTCACCATGAACTGTTTCTCTTCTGTGATGTCTCTCTGTCATGACACCTTGCCTTGGAGCCAGCCAATTATGAACTGAAACCTCTACAAATTGTGAGCTACAAAATACCTTTCCTCCTTTAATTTTGGGTATTGTGTATTTCGTCTTAGCAATGAGAAAAGTAGCTAACACATAATAATAATCCACACCAAATGATATGAGAGAAATCATCCATGTAGTGAAGAAAAAGATACCCAAAATCTTATAATGTGTATGTTGTATGTGACACACAAACCTACTCTATGGCACCACAAATGAATTGAAAGAAACGTATGCATCTCTGATAAATGCATGTGTAAGGAAAGCACCAAAGTGCTAAAAAGTGTGAAGTTATGTCTTTATAGAGTGGAAGAGATAATAGAACACACTGCAGTGGGGCTGAAGGAATCTCATCATGGTATGGCTATTAGCAGGCAGCAGAACCAAAGCCGCTCCCAGTATGGTCTTATAAACAAAGATGGTGGCTAAGAGATCACAGAATTCCCAGAACCAACAAGACCCAGTGTGGGATTTTTAACTCATTTGATGAATAGAGCACTGACTCAAGCCACAATAATAAAATTTGTAGCCTGCTAGTACTATTCCGAAGATAGTTATGGGATACTATAACTATCCTTGAATGGAGGAGAGAGCTTGGAGCACTAAGGAAAAGGCCATAAAACAGCATCAATAATGTATTCTGTAAGATTTCCTTTTACCCTTCACAAAAATATATGTGTCCATTGCTAAAGTATTTGCACATTTTAGTAAACAAGTGTTTGGATAGGGATACTTGGCTAGTCCAGAATGTAACCACCAATGAGATAGACTTTGGAAATTGGGTGACAAGTGGGAATCTAGCTTTGAGATTATCTCTTAGTTGGAATGGTAGGTCTGTGCATCCCTCCTGCTTTTTTCCTCCAAAGTTTAGAATTTATTACCAAAATAAATATATCCAGGTAATAGGAGAATCATCATCAGCTCCATGAGGATTCATATGTGTTTCTGTGAATACATTCATTTAATATTTGCAACTATGAAGCAGAACCTATCAATTTCCCATTTTGAAAATAAGATACTAACTTACAGAGTGAATAAGTTACTTGTTCAAGGTCACATGCCTAGTTTTTGGTGGAAAAGGAGATGGGAATTGAATTTAGGCAGTCAGCTTCCCAAACATACACTTTAATCACTGCACTATAATATAGAATAGAGCATAGAGCAAATTCACCCCCTGAAATAAACATACATGCTCATGACCACACACACTCATGTGTGTACACATTTCAGGAAAATGTACAAGAGGAAAATGATATTGGATACTTCTGTGAGGAATGATGGAGTAGGAGTGGAAAAGAAACTTTCAGTATTTATTTTCTAAGTTTTTGTTCTCCTAAATTTTCTGATCATGTGGATATTTTTATCTCTGCTTTAATATGAATAGAAATGCAATTTCACAATGTGTGTAAAGGCTCTGGGTTAGGAAATAGCATTCTTTAAGAAAGAAGAAAAAAGTTTTCACTATTGATGCATAGAAATAAATCCAGAAGAGAAATAATAATAGCTTGGAGAGGGAGGTGAGTTCTCATAGGACTTTTTTGACAAATCTCTGTAGTAATAGGAAATAATTTGGAGTTTTAAGACTGGAAATAAGGCCACTGTGTCCTCTTGCACAGTGGCCCACCCTCACACGGTAGGGTGTACTTTTTTTTCTACTTTTACTTGGCTCAAACTTGCTGTGCATAGCCTGTTTCTTTTCCTACCTTTAATAAAACTTTGCTCCTATTTGTGCATGTCTTGACAAATTCTTTGCTCAAGACAGAAAGAACCTAGAAACCACATCCAAAAGGAGCCTCCAGCACCCCAAAGCCGGGAATATATCTGGCTTAGTGAGCCAGGAACAGCAGTTTTTTTCTCTCAACCCAGTCAGTGAGCCACAACAACCCAAGGTAGTTGGAGAGCACATGATCCCCACTACATAGGGCCTACAGGCCTTTTCAGCAGGAGGTAGCTGTATAAAGATGGAAACCTCCACTCCCTTAGCATCCTGTAAGGAGTTATGGGGAGATGTGTCTCTCGCGAGGAAATGAGACAGGAGATTAGAATGTGGCAAGGCAGGCCCAGGAAGCAGGCATGACCTGTTAATTACGAAATCCTGGGACGCACATGCAGAACAGTTCCCAAAGCCCTGCATGTGAACTTCTCGAGAGAACTTGAGCAGGTTTTCAACAGGACGGCCTGGCCCTGATGTCAGCCTGAGGAGTGGGTGATACAAAAGGACAGTCCACAGTGAGTTTTGCCACTGTGTTCTCTCTCACCCGGCGGCTGATCCTCATGCAGTAGTGTGTACTTCTTTTCTTACTTTTACTTTGCCCAAACTCACTCCATAGAGCCTGTTTCTTTTCCTACCTTTAATAAAACTCGGCCCCTGTTTAAAATAAGGTATGGAAATAACATGGTCAGATCAATATTTTTTAAAAGATCACTAGGTCAATACTGAATAATAGATTTGAGAAAGGGTAAATGCAAGTGCTAAAAACGATAAGGGAGTTGGAGTAGTGTAGAAAAGAAGATGGTGACTGAAAGTGTGACAGTGGTGAGGGAAAGAAGTAAATGAATGGATTACCCAGTTGTGAGGCAAGAAAGATCAATTGGTGATTGATGGTGGCGGGAGATGGGGAGGAGATTAGACAAATTTCCAGTGCTTTGCCCGTGTATCTCTGTGTCATGGTGTCATCTGCTGACAAAGAGGACAGAACTGGGGAAGAAAACATTAGTTTTGACTATATTGAATCGGAGGTAGGAGTCAAAAATCCAAGTAAAGATATTAAGCAAGTAAATGGATATATGGTTTGGGAGTTCATAGAAGATGTCTCTGCTGGGCACAACGCTGGCATCAGAGAGGTAAGCAGAACATCTAGAAGAAAGTGGGCTCACGTGGCGAGGGGCTGAAAACAGCTCCCAGAAAAGACTTGGGAAATAATTATTGAATAAACGAATGAATGGATCAGCCAGGGAGAACATGAAGAAAAAGAAAAATTGTACCTGCCTCACAAAAGAAATGAGATAGTCTATTCAGTGAAATGAGTCTAAGAAACAAATTTCTTTAGTATGAGATGATAAAGAAACTTATTTCAAAAGAATTCTGGGATTGCTAGCAATTTGATCTAAAATTGAACACTTTTTTTTTCAAGTATAGTATTGTACAGATGGTAATATGAATTATGATATTACTAGGATATTGCTGTAAATATCAAAGAAAAATTCCATTTTGGCCAGTATGCTGTACTGGAAAGAGACGAAAACAGGATTCTGACATCTATTACTTAAATAGGATAATCTGATCATCCAATTTTCAAAGCAGAGAATGTAATGAAAGAAATTTTCATTAATTCTGAATATTATGGATATAATTACAGTATAGTAGCATGATTTCAAATAGACCAAATATGTGACTTTAAATTTGTTAGTGTGGAATCCTGCCAGGTATCTCAGAAAAATAATTCATGTGATAAATTGTGCCTGTAGTATTTTCATCTGCAATTTCATTTTCTGATATTTCTAATATGATTACCATTCAACAAACAGTGTTTTAAAGGTAATTTAACTCAAAGCTGCTGCTTTTGAGGAGTTTGCATTTTGGACAGGAATTGTGGTGATGAAAATATACATATTTTTTAGCACAGATACAATATGGACAAGTCTTGAGGAAGTTCAATTTCTATTAAAGAGCTAGTCTGTGGGATTTGTATAAGAACTTTAAGGGCCAAGTAGGAGTTGGGCAGAGCTAGGGAATCAGAGATACCAGAAGAAGGATGCCTTACTCAAAGAAGCAGAAGCAAGAGGAAAATGTACTGTTTTCTGTGAAAAAAAACCCCATTAATAACATTAGATGAAAATATACAGAACCTGAAATAATAACACTTGAGTTTGAATGGCCAAATATTGGTCTAGGAGTCATAGAAGACATAATGAGAAACACAGACTTTTAACATGGATGTGAATAGGCCCTGTTAAAGAGTTTATGTAGATGAGTAATAATTACACACAAAAATTATATTTTTGTATTTTATTTACATTAAATCAAATCTATGTTGACTTTAGATTTAAAGAAAACAAGACTTGGCGAAAGGCAGGTAAGGAAGGAGGATTCCATAGTATTGAGGAATAGTTTGGAAAAAAAAATTTAATGAAATGGAAATAGGTCTATAGAGGTTGTAATAAATTTGTGTAGACATTTACTCTTTCTCTGATTCTTCTGATAAAACCAAATTCTCCAGTTGGGGTGTAGATCTCTGACTTCCACTAGGTCAACATTAGGGTTCTAAAGGAAGATATTACATAAATCCATCAAATCTGTTAACTCCTCATGCCCTCCACTCATGCACAATACAAGATGTGATCAAAACGTACAGCGAATGTTTAAATAGAAAAAAATTTTACACTAAAAGACACATTTCCATTAATCCCCTTGCTTAAAACTCTTGTCCCATCATTCTTGCTACTTTCTGAAGCAGCTCTTTCTTGAGGGTCTTTAACTGCGCTGTATCGGGTGCCTTGATCTACTGAGCCAATTCAAAATATTTGCCTTTCATGGTCCTTTTGACTTTTGGTGAGAGTCAAAGTTGCACAGCTCCAGATCTGGTGAATCAGGTGAATGAGAATGCATTGTAATGTTTTTATGTGATAGAAATTGCCTTCAACATTTTGAAATGACTCAGGACATTGAGGCAGTCATTACAAGACAGTAACGAACTAGGACAGCCGGACGTGTTTCAGAAAGTTGCAAGAATGCTGGGATAATGTGTTTGAAGCAAGGGGATTAATGGAAATGTGTCTTTTAGTGTAATTTTTTTTTTTATTTAAACATTCGCTGTAGGGAATGTTTGAGGGAATCGATGGCAATGTGTCTTTTACTTAATAATTTTTTAAATTTTTATGTTAAATATTCGCTGCATTTTTTCAATCACTGTGCAATTATGCAAAGCTATAGAGACATAACACAAGCTGGGCCAAAAATACGACTTCTATGAACGGAGCTACCAAAGGAAGGCCCATTTCTTTCTACATGACTCTATGAATCTGGAGGGACATAGCTAATAAGGAGGGAGAAGCAGAAATTAGTGTAGAATGCAAGAAAGAGATCAAGAACTTTAGAGAAAGTTGGTAGCATTAATTCCTTTATCTCCTAGTTGAGACCCCTCCTGTTGGTATGAAATAAATCTATATAGTCTCTCTTTTGTCACAGAGAAGCCGAAGTTCAGTTTCCTTTCAGTCACTTGAAATCCAAAGTGTCATCATTTACACAAGACTCAGTATTTAGGAAATAAGAAAGTCTTGAAAATTGGTGCAGAGATGCACCAATTTTGCAGAGATGAGCAAGCAATTATGCGGAGATGAGAAAGCAAGAAAACAAGAATAATGCTAATATTCTAGTTAGTGGAGCATTCTACTGTTAACTGATACAGAGTATATAGGGAAGGGTTGGGTAATTTGTGGGAGAAGATGATTAGTTGAACTTTATGCATGTTAAATTTAGGATGTCTACCAGCCATTTAGAAGCCGTTCAGCTCACAGATGAATACAAACGTTTAAATACATTTATATCCAGTTCTGGAAAGTATAGGCTAGAGAGCTATTATATAAAGATGATAGATAAACTATTCAAAAAATGATATTAGACTGGGAACATGAGACAGGTGAGAAAAACAGTGGAATAACAGGAAAAATTTGTAGACTATAATTGCTGAGGATGCAACATGTAAGAGGTCATCAAACAGATAAAGAAATGTCATAGAAATAAAAAGAAAAATAGGATTCTCAGGATTATAGAAACTCTAAAATAGAGACTATCTAGGAAGAAGTTGCTGACTTAAACGCTATGAAGAGCTCCAGTAGCACAGTGTCTAAAAAGTCTCCATGGTAACTGGAAGGCTATTGTTGGTTTTATAGAAAAGTATCTTCATAAAATGCTGAGAAGAAAAGCAAGCTTGCAGTGGTTAGGATCAAACGCATGAGGTGACACAATTAGCTACAGTTAGGATTGTCCTCTAATTTTGGTAAACAGAGGACAAACGAAGAGACCATAGTTAGAGAGGAAGATTGGCAAGTTTTTACAGGTTAAAAAAAAACACCAAAAAAAAAAAATAAAAACACCAATGGGCAAGCTAAAGAAATACACACAGCATTATGTGTATGCTTTACTGAAGATTATATATCTATCAGAACTCCTGGGTTTAAATCTTGTTGACTTTTTGTCCCTCAACAACTTGCACAACTTCCCCTGCATCCTTTACCTTGTCTGTAAAATAGGGAGAGTGGGATAATAATGGAAATTATTTATTGAACTTGTTGTGTAGATTGAATAAGTTAATGGATAGAAAGAACACAGAACAGACAGTGGTACACAGTAAGCCCTTGGTAAATGTTAGGTACCATTACAGCAAAAATACTCTATCTTAGAGAGCTTTTATATTAATTCAGAAATCTCTTTCTTCTGTCCTGCTCAGATGTGGAAGGAGAGATGGTGCCAGCACTCACAGCTACACCATTATACCTCGGTTCCTTAATAATGGACAGGACTCTCCATGCCAAGAATGCTTTGGATAGGCTGACGGGACATTAAATATTCATTTTCTAGCTTTCCCTGTCAGTCTTCTTCCTTATAAGTTATTTCTTTTCTTTCAGGCTCTCAAGTGTGCTTTTTTTTTTTTTTGGCCTAATTAGTCTGGTGTACATTCTCTTCAACCCCCAGAAATGCTACTTTACAGCACTCCAGAAAATACAGCATCACTATCTTGAACAAGCATGTGTTTCCTTCCTGAGCCAGCCATTATTTCCAGCACCAGCCCAAGACGCTTTCTTTCTGCAACACTAAACTAAACTCAGTTTTTATAAGTATTGGATGTATACTTCATAGGATAGGCAGCATTTCAAGATTTTATGAAGAATTATTAAGGAGAAGATGTTTATAATATGCTGTAATCAAAATCAGGGTGCAAAAATCCATTTACACTATAACTCCTGCTCTAAGAATATGTGCAGGTGCGCATTTAGTCTCTGCTTAGAAACATACTGGAAGGAAAAACATCGGCATCTTAAAATTGGGTATGTCTGAGTGCCGTGGTTTTATTTTCTGTATATTTTTCCAAAATTTACTTAGATCTTTTGTTACTCTGCAATTAAAAGAGAAGTTGTATTTTGTGGGGCTGGATATTCAGAAAAGTTACTGACATTCAAAATCTTCCACTTTTGTATCATTCTCAAGCAAGTTTGAAGACAACATTAATGTTCTGAGAGAAAAGATTTTTATGAATACTCACCTGGAAGAATGTCAGTGGCAAGTCAGATTCTAAGTCATTTAAAATGAATTTTATTCATTCCTTCTGGCCCACTTAACACAGCTCCTTTTTATTTGTCTCTAACATTTTTATATATGACAAATACTTGTGTGCCTATTATGTGCAGGACTTTTCCCCCTACAAAGAGATCAGGAAGCAGACAGGCATCAAACCCTATCTTTATTGCGCATTACACTGACTCTGAATTATCTCAATGGGACAGCTATCATTTAATTAAGCATGAACGCTGCGATATAGTGCAATGCTCCTTCTTTTGTCCCGTGGCACATAGCCCTCTTCTCACCCTCCACATGGCCCTGTCATGAACTGCTGCGTAACCGCCTACCCTTGGCACTGTCTCCTTTCCCTCCCAGAGTTCCTGCTGCCTCTAATTGCATAACTGTTTGTGTAAAGATGGGGAGCAGGAAAGAGCACGATACAAGGAAGAAATTCCAAGCAGATTTGTGTTTTCATGTAAACTTTGTATGTGATAGGAAAGGTACGATTATAGATTCAGTGAGATTAGTCATCCTTTCAAAAGCCTCAAGGTTAGTAAGTGGCGGAGCTGGGATTCAAACCCACATCTAGTTGACTCTGAAGCATGTGTCCCTCTCTAGGTTATGATGCTACCGCCCTGTTATATGTAGTATGAAACACGGTGCAGATGGAGGGATATGAACAGACTCTTCTAACCAAAATATCTCTTTGACCTACCTGCTCAGGGGTATTTTGAATCATCCACTCATCCATCTGTTCTCATCACTTAAGCATCTTCTCATTGTCTCGAATCCATACCTTTCTGTGACATAATTATATCCTTATAAGTTGGTTTTCGATGGTTAAAGAAGAAAGGAAAAGAGCAGAAAAGAAAAAAGCAAAAGAACAATGAGAATGATGGCTCATCCTCAGATGGGGATGCCTTGGTGTAAATTGTTCAGTTAACTCTGCTTCACTTTCCTGTCCCTTTCCTCTCTCCCTCCTTCCCTCTCTTCCTCCATCCATCCACCTTTCCTTCCTCCCTGTTGTCCCTTCTTCCTTTCCTCCCTACTTCCTGCCTTCCGCTTTCTAGCTTTCATTTATTTACATGCCCATTCACTGACAGCACGTATTTGTACAGCACGTAGTTTCCAGGGATGAAATCATGAGCACAAACAGACCATAGGTGGAAAATGGAAGATAGGGGTTAAAAAAAAATTGGGGGTGTGTTGGGGCTTGAACTCAGAACCTTCTGCCTGCTAGGCCAGCGCTCTACCACTGAGCTAAACCCCCAGCCCAGAGATAAAAATTATCAAAGAGAAGAAAGGGGGCAAATTTTAGATAATAAATTCTCCCTGATGACCTTCCAGGGATCCCACATCTAGGCTAGGAGGAGGAAGAACAAAAAGACCATGAGCCTTATAATGAAAAAATTTCCAGGACATCCTTTGCCTCCTCATTTTTCTCTCAAGACTCTGTTTCCAAAGCCAGGCACCATCTCAACATTAATTTTCATTGTTAATCAATTTTATTGAGGTATAATTTGATTCAGATGCAAGAGAATCCATCCATTTTAAGTGTACAGCTAGATAAGTTCTGACAAATGTATATAGCTGTGTAACCAATACCCTGATCAAAATAGAGCACATTTCTTCACTGTATACTTATCTAATTTCTATCACGTAAATTAATTTTGCCAGCTGTGATTTTAACCAGCCCCTAGATGGATGCTTTCCTTGGTAACTGAGATGTCTCCTTGCTGTGACTTTGCCCAAATGTGTGGCTCTTCACTATTTCTTAGAAAAGGTAATCATTAGACTCAAATGTAGCTACAGGACAGATAATCCCGTAGATTGGGACTTCTCAGAGGTTGAGCCAGAATTGAATGAACCTGGATCTGGAGCTCTAGCTTCTGGGAATGTGTCTAAACTGGTGAAGGAGGGCTCCCTTTTGGTCTCTAGGAATGACAACCGCCATTGTCCAAGTAAAAACTCTTATGTGTCTGAAATTCTGTTGGAGGCTGAGTGCTGAGGTTAACTTTCTTGTAAGAAATTTAATAAGAACGTTTCTAAGTATTTTAACATTCACAAAATTGATCTACTTAATGATTTACTGTCCTGCGGCGGCATTCAAAATAGTAAAGCCTTAATACAGTTATAATTGGTACAGAAGAAGCATCTATTAAAAGCAAAAGCAGCTCAGAATTTTGTGAGATAGTTCACAGAAAAATGTACGCATTTGCAGACTGAGCATAATAATAGATTTTAGGTACTCTTATCATAAGATACTGTGCTGTAAAATGCTTATGATTCATCTATCTGCCTTCTTGAATATTCCTTTTATGGGAAGTAGCCAGGTACTCAGGTATCTTCTGAAACAAAGAAGGGAGAAGTTATTCAAATTTTAGCAGATTACATTACGGCTATTCAGCATTTAAACCTATTACTCCTTTATTGAATTAACATGTACAAGAATAACAAACTAAAAATATAAGTAAACCTAGAGAATTTTTTTGGTTTCTTTAATTAGGAATGCTGATAATAAAAAAATTTACTAGTTCTGGGAAACAATTCTTCTCACTATCTTTCTAACTACATATATAAGAATAATTCCCTTCTACTAATCTATAAAGCTATAAAAATTTTTTGTGTAAAAAACCACAATGGACATCTATGCTTGCATCAAAAAGATTTCTCAAATACCAACCAATCTTTGTCAACCTATATGCGGATGATAAAATTAAACTGACCAGAAATTTAGTGTGTTAGCAATTTCATATCTAATTTGCAAGGAAATCAAGACCCAATGTTTTCCACCCAGTCTAGAAAAGAGTATCCCATTTATCTGTAAGGATATTACAAGTACAACATGGAAAAAGAAAAATGAAAGAAAAGAGAAGGATGTAAGAGAGATATAGTTAAAAAAAAAAAATCCCCAGTCTTCTGGAATCTGGATGCCATGCTATCTAAACAACCACTGCAAAGTATAACATAAACAAGTTTTATTATCCCAGAGAAAATGTAGTATTCTTCAATTCCTCCAGATTGGAATTTGTCTCTTTTATTTCTATAATGTTCCTCTCTCTTTATTTGTTATAACAATTATTATTCAGGTGACAACATGTTCTAATTAGTTAAATGATTCTACCATTCATTACTTTCAGTATATCAGGCCCTATACTTGGGTGTATGTTAAAAACAAGAAGTGGTAATTCTCATAGAAATGTTTACATGAAGCGAGGAAAGAACAAGATGTGTTTTTTAAAAGCTTATAAATAAGTATGTATACATGATTTGGTAAAAACTATACAGAAAGGGTACCCTGGAATGGCTAGGATCAGAAAAAGAGGAACTTGGGCTCCATATTTGCATACCCAGCATTCATAGCTGGCTATCAGTCCTCAGCCTCACTGAAACAGGCTGTAGTTGCTATATAAGCAGCACTTGCTGGCCACTTCCCTGATTTTAGTCTGGGAGGGCTCCCTCCTGTGTGCTGGAGCTCAGGTCCTGTTAAAACAAAGATTTGTTTTGGTGTTCTTATTTAAAAAGTATTAAGCAATTTTCTGTTTCTTTAACAAAATAACCAGGGCTATGTAGTTTATAAAGGAAACAGCATACTTTACTCAATGTTTTAGAGGTAGAATGTTCAAATAGCATGATGCAGGCTCTTGTGATGGCCCAGTCAGCTGTGACACACCATGGCAGAAGGTGCGTGCCCTTCTCTGACCTGCTGTTAGCTTCTTTTGCTTTTTCAGGCTATAGATCAAATGGATTTGGAAAAAGCAAGTAGATAAAAAACAAATTATAAAAAGCATTGAATACAAAGCTAGGACATTTGATTTACTGTCGAATTGTAAGAAGCCAAATGTTTTTGAAACTGTGAGATAATATGCCCATTTTACAGTTGTTATGATGTTTAAGAAAGATCACATATGGCAGCAGAGAGAATGATAGAAGAGATCTTCTTCCCTATTTTAACTTTTGAGAATCTATTTATACTTATATGTATTTATTTTTCAGATTTTTTTCTTTCTTCTTTCCTTCCTTTCTTCTTTCTCCCTCTCTCTCTTTCATAATCCACATTAAATTGATATTATATATCTATACATATATATATGACCAGTATATATATATATATATATATATATATATATATATATATATATGAGACAAGTATATAGTCATATATATATAATACATATAATTCCATATATAGTATGTATGGAAAAAGAGAGAGCATATGTTAGTTGTGAGTAAGTTTGGTTTCCCTTGAGGCCCCTCTCTTTGTCTTGCAGATGACCACATTCTGGACATCTTCTCACATAATCTTTCTTCTTTGTGCTTGGTGTCTCTCTCTGTATCCGAATATGCCCTTCTTGTAAGGACACCAGTTAGATTGGATCACATCCCATTCTACTAGCCTCATTTCAACTTAATTACCTCTCTTAAGGATCTGTCTCCAAATAGTCACATTCCAAGGTACTCGCAATTAGGTCTTTAATGTGAATTTGGGGGGAAATAAAATTCAGCACATAGCAGAATACATAATGCTTTTGTTAGGGAAGACAAGAATACAGAGTCATAGTGCTGACCAGAAGAAATAGATTATAGAAAATGTTTTTCATGTAGAATTAAAAGTATCTGATGACTGATTTGATGTGGAAGATGAAATATAGGAAGAGTGAGAATGCCTTCAAGTTTTCCAGCTCAGTCAGGTGGGTATACAGCAGTACAGTTAAAAAAAAGAAAAGTTAAAAAAAAAAAAGGACAGAATGCAGATTGGCAGGAAATTAGGACAATCATTTGATCACTGATTCAATAGATATTTAGAAAGCATTTGCTATATACCTAGCATTTTTATAGAAGCAAAATCTCTCACCTCACCACACTTACATTCAAGAGTCTCTAACCATGTAATGTTTGAGACATCTATAAGATATCAAAAAGATTAGATAGAGAAAAGTGAAGATTTTGAGTAAGCTGTTACCTATATATAAATCTGAAACTCAGGATTTGCAGATATGAATTTAGAAGTCTGACCATAGTAAAACCATAAACCTAAGTGTTTTTACCTAAGAAGTAAGAAGAAGGAGATTCAGTCTCAGAATTAGACAAATGCATGAAGAATGCAAAAAAGGACCAAGAAGGGTGATAGGAAAGTACATCAACAAGTGAAATGGAAGGAAAACAAATGATGATTTTGGTTTTTACTATGTCTAGCTGAGATTGTAGAATTTTCATACATGTACTTTCAAATTAGCATTACAGAATAACAATTTTGAAACACACAATTTCTATACTCAGGTCACAACAGTAATTCTATCTGTTCCAAATTTAGAAGTTCTAAGGAAAGCACGCGAATGTATTATCTCCACCAATCTGTAATCAGCCGGAAGCGGCTCAGCCTGGAAGGAGTCTGTTCCCTCACCTGGATGTCTCTGTCTCTGGCAGCCTCGTTTAGAATAGGCCTTTGCGCAGCACAGGCTGTGCAGAGGCAATCACAGCTGACCAGCCCACATTGGCACCAACTTCAGATGTCTTGGATCTTGTGTGTGCCCATCTAAATTTCCCTCGTTACCCATTATTCTTGCTGAGAGTCCCCACACTGCAGTGAGACTCTCTTTCTTTCACAGTTAAAGTCCCTGATTACTCCCCCAGATGTCCCTTCAAGTTGGCAGTACAAAAACAGTCTTCAGGGAAGGGTTTTTTAGAATTAAACAAACAGATTACATGAGTGTTTCCTGTTCTTTTAAGAATTAGGGCAAAATTATGTTTTTGTCATGTAACGCTGCATGGGGTGGGCCAAAGAGGAGGCTGGCAATTATTTCTTGGGGAGAGTATGAAGTGGTCCTTCATCATCAGTCACAGCTGATGATGGTAATTCTGGGGAAAGGAAAATGGGACCCTTCTGGCTTCTAAGATAAGACCTTCATTTCCTTCTGCCATTGCCCTCTTTTCACCATAACCGCACACAAGCTGCTAGTCGAATGCAACTCTACTGTTTGCTTGGCAGTTTTCTTCCCAGTCTTTCCAATCTCTAAGGTCATTTTTCCCATTGTGTTTAAACACAACCCCCTTTTGATTAGTAGCCATCTTTTCCAAACCCTCCTTAATCTCGCCCCAATTTTGCTTTTCTAAAAACAAAACAAAACAAAAATGACTTTCTATAAAAATGCATACATATAATTTGGCTTTTTCTTAAGTACTAGAGCGTGAACACAAGCTCTACAGTGAGCTACATCCCCAGACCTGTTTATTTTTTATTTCAAAGTGAGTCTCACTAAGTTTTCCAGGCTGACCTTGAACTTCTAAATTCAAGCAATCCTCCTGCCTGTGTCTCCCGATAGACTAGGATTACAAGTATATGCCTGCATGCCCATTTTAGCTTCTTTTCACTGCCTCTTAGTAATAAGACCATTACACATTCTCTAATTCCTAATGGGGCCAAAATTTGGAGGAGGATTCACCTTTTTGAACTCTATTCTATTTTTTTTTTTTTTTTTTTTTTTTTGGTACCAGGAATTGAACTCAGGGCCTCATGCTTGCAAGGCAAGCACTTCAACCACTGAGCTAAATCCCTGGCCCTGAACTCTATTCTAGATGCATGCTACATTATAAATTAAATATAGATCAAATCAAAAATATACTTGGTCAAATTAGAAAGCTAAAGCTCAGGTTTACTTCTTTCCTCTACCATTTCACCTGAACTCTTTGGCTTTTGTTTGCCCATTTAGGATATCTGCTCTCATTGCTTATCACCAGCTTCTCACAAAATTGGGCATAGATCAAAAACAATACACAACTTCACCCATGATTCAAGCCCAGGTTCGGAAGATGCACAGTCATCCAGGCTTTTTTACCTTGGTGAGGTGGGTGCAGGGGTGACAGAGAAGAAAAGGCTGGGGCATATGCTTGAAGTCCCAGAGTGTCAGGGGAACTGGAAAGATCTGGGAGAGTGTATTGCCAAGGAGGATAATATTCTAACAGCTTCAGGGCCAAGAATTTATCATAAAGGAGCATAATCAGACAAAAATATCTGTGGATCACTGCAGACAGATCTGACACTACTCATCTTCAGTCAAATTTTGTCACTTAGAACTGTGGGATCCATGTTACTAGATTTCCAAATAGTATTGTTATTATTGTTGTTGTTGTTGTTGTTATCATTACCGATATATCAAAAAAGGCATTCTTATATATGGAAAAGAACCCATTTTTATGTCAGCTAATTTTTGTTTAATACCATCATGCTTAGGAACCACTAGTTTGAAACTTTTTGATTTATAGAAGAGTACTCTAGGCATCTGCCAGTTATTGACATACTTATTGGCAGATGAAGCCAGACAGCTGTACGAATCCAACTCCTATGGAATATTCTCCAGATGTTACAGGAATGATTTTCCTTACTTACTAAATTTTGTGAAAGGAAATACAGGAGACAAATAACACAATTCATCAATAACACACTTAAAAATAACAATAACAATAAACAATAAAAATAACAATAATCAGTAACACACTTAAAAAGAGAGATAATAAAAGGAAAAACAATATTTTCCATTGCCCATAGAGTACTCCAATATATTTAATGGTTTCTTTAATTTATATATTTTCAGAAAATAAAAAGATACACTCACAGAGAAAGAATTCATTCTAGCGGCTTGTCATGGGGCAAATAACTTCCTTAGGCCTTTGGGTGGGATATACCCATAATCTTCTGTAACAAATTGTGGTGTAAAAGAGACAAACAGTAAATGAAAGGAGACCCAAAAAAACATGATGGAAAAACTACCTTATTTAAAAAAAAAAAGAAAACTGAAAACAAAACTTTAAAAATGCCACCTTTGGGTACTCAAATACATTGAAAGGCAAGTAATAGGATCTGGGTCAAGTCTAAACTTATATAATATTATCTGAAAACTATCTCTAATAGTGAAGAATCTCACCCGTAAGAATGGAAGGCACTTCCTGGAGACACATCTGACTAAGGTTTTTTTAAGGCATATTTGAATGCTGTTCTCCTGAGAAGCAAGCTAAGGAGACCAAATGCATACCTATCACAAACGGCTAAATCTTCTGTTTCCATGAACATGCTAGAAGAAAACTAGAGTGCCTCGGCAGCCTATTTCCTAGTATATCTGGTGTTTTTTTAGTTTACTTCTTATTCATTTAATACATGCTTCACAGTACAGAGAGTTACAGCTATGACAAAGCCATAGGAGTTTCCTGCCTTTGTAGAATTTATATTCCACTAAGAAGATAAAAACCATACACTAGAAAACGGCAAATAAATGAATAATATAATTGTACATGTAAAGACAAAACTAAAGTGGAGTACTATGAAAAAGCATGATGTATGTGATGGCCAAGGAGAGCTACTTCAGGGAATTTATATCCAAGTAAGAAAAAGCCAGGAGTGAAGATATGGAAAAAGAAAGATACAGAACAGCAAACACAAAGGCCCTAGAGTTACAATGAGCTTGACAAGTTCAAGGAATGGAGAGGATTTGTGAGGCTGGAGGTTACTGAGGCTCAAAGACGAAGTTAGAGAAGGCAGGGAGAATATTTTCCAGCATGAGGATTTTTTGTGTTATTCTACATAATATAGGGAGTCATTGAAAGTTGTAGAAAAATTGTCTGCCCCCTAAGGAAGACTGAAAAGATTCTGGAATCTTCATTAAAGAACAGAAAGGAGACCATCACTGCTCTGCATTCTGGTAGAATAAAAAAACTACTAAAGAGAGTTTCTGAGTTCTGTGTGCAAATAATCCATAACAGAGGTCTAGAAACCTCCAAAGAGGACTCTCTGCTTGGGCAAAGAAAGGGATTTGCCTGACCAAAAAAAATGATAGTCAGAGCTGGAAGGACGCCCCAATCTTCTTTGTAAAAACACCACTATCATTAAAAACCCATTTGCACACAGACTTCAAGAAAACAGAAACCAGTTGAGACTTTAACAAGACCGCCCTGTTTCAGTTGATGGTTCTCGCTATCATACCTGCCTTGCCCTGCCACGATTTGCCTGGTCAGCTTGTATTTTTGTTCCTAAATAGAACTAGTGTTTGTACACATTGTGGGTGGGAGTATCAGCTGCTATGTTCTGGGCATATGTATCGAGAATGATAAAGTATGAATTCCCTTTAACCCTGCAATTTTACTTGTATGAATTCGTCTTAAAGAAATTATCAAAGCTGCTCTGATAAAATAAGCAAATGGAGAAAGCATGAATGTCTAAAAGCAGTACACAGGTTAGATACATTGGGGCACTTACAGCTGCACATTATCATGTTTCTGGAAAATACTTAAAGTCAGAAAAAAATCTCACAAAATCTTAAATAAAAACAGGTTACAGGGTTGGGAATTTAGCTCAAGTGTTAGAGCCCTTGCCTAGCAAGTGTGAGCCCCTGAGTTTGATCCCCAGCACCCAAAAAGAAAACAAAAACAAACACTATGTACAATGGAAGTCTTATTTTTAAATTATGTACATTTATATATACGTATTTATTTACATTATGTATGTTGATGTATTAAACTGTGAATAGTGATTCGTAATAAGTTAAACTATGCATTTTTCCTTCGCACTGAGTATTTTCTGAAGTCTCTATAATAAAAATAATTTTGTAATTTAAAGCAACTCTATCGAATGAACTAATATCTTCCTTGAAGCTTTGTGTACACAATGCTTACCTGCAGCATCCTTGGGGCCAATCATTAGCCTCATTTCTGTGGTTCATGGCTGAAACAACGGTGGAAATCCAGGACTACAATCCAGGCACTTACACCGATTGTTTAAGGATCACTTACATACAAATTCCCATAGCATTTGTACCATAGGCAAGAAAAAAATAAGCTGTTACCAACTTCTACTTCATAATTTCAAACATTTGTTTTAATATTTTTCTTAGTTTTGGTCACTCTTAATTTTTAAAAACTGTGTGCCTTTTGTAGGTATATTCTTTTCCAACTAGACTAGATGCTCCACAGAGGAAACAAAAGTCTATTTTGTACATGCTGTATCTCAGTGCCTGGCAAATACGAGGAACTAGGTAATTATTTGCTGAGTAGATGCAGGAAAAATGAATGAAGCAAGTCCCTATTAATCAGGACTCTGAGATAAACACTGCAAAACAACAACACAAATGCAAATACATCAAGGCCGGAATTCAGAAATAATGAATGTGTAAGTTTAGGAGGCTGATTTAACCCCGTCGTAAGGGCACATTACCTTACAGATGTAGCTGGAAAGTGCTTTTTTACTGCAGCAATATTTTAGGAGCTTCTCATTTCTCATATGAATGACTCTGAAAACTAGTTTCCTCTCCACAACAAGAAAGAAAATTAAGGCCTATGGAAAAAAATTGAAATTCATGGACTAGTACTGCTGCCAAGTTATCCGTGGAAGGGTAGAATAAAAATGGGCACATCACGAAGAAGAAAGAGAAGCAAAATAAATGATATTATACAAATTTCAAACATTATGCAATTCTTTTATGTTTTTCAAAACTTATAAATGTGGGGATCATGCCACAGAGCTGCATAGTAGTTTATACAATCCAAATAAATATCAAGGTTTTTAAAATTGTTCATATTATTTGATGTAGTAAGTCCCTTTGAAGGAAAATAAGAAATGGAAAGATTTGTATGCAAAGATAAGACTTGAAATTGAAGAAGAAATTAAATTTTATGTTTGAATCATTAGCAAATAGAGCTAAAAAGAACTCAAACTGTTCTTGACAGGATTCTCCAGAGAAAAAAGAACCAAAGGCAGTGTGGGGCGGGAGAGAGATTTATTTTGAGGAATTGGTTCACGTAACTGTAGGGCTGGCCAGACAAGGGTAGGCTGGTGGTCTGGAAATTCAGAGAAGGATTAATTTTATAATTCAACTGCAGATGCGATCTCCTGGCAAAACTCCCTTTTCTGCAAGCCTGTTAGTCTTTTTCTATTAAAGCTCTCAAGTGATTGGATAAAGCTGCCCAGCATTATGGAGGAACATTTGATTTACTTGAAGTCTACTGATTTACATCATTATTTTGTCTGAAAAATGTCTTCAACATAGCATCAAGGAATGTTTGACTAAATATCTAAGTATCTAGGCACCCAGGCCTAACCCAGTTTCATAAAATTAAGTGTCACGTGAGCCAACATTCATACTTGGCATGACTCTCAGAAAGCAAATTTACCAATCATCTTAGTCACTTTCTCAGTGCTGAGACAAAATACCCAACACTTGCGTCTTAAAGGAGAGGTTTCTTTTGGTTCCTGTCTTCAGTCCACAGTCAGCAGGTTCCAAGGCTGAAATGGCACAGTGGAAGGGTCCGGTGGAGGGAGCTGTTCACTTCGTGGCAGCCAGGAAGCAAAGTGCAAAGGGAGGAGCCAGGGAGGAGGTCTCTCAGCTTCCAGGTCCCGCCTCCAGTGACCTGCCTCCAATCAGGCCCCGCTCCCTAACAGCACATTTAGCATATCCAATATCCCCTGTAACCCAGTCACCTTCCAAAACCCCACCTCTGAACACATGAGGTCTTCACGGATAATATTCTAGATCTAAACCGTAACACCAGTCTTGTTGACAAATAAACCATTGGAAATTTCTTTACTGTTAGGTAAGTCTTGTAATGAAGTTAAGGAAATGCTCTTGACAATCACAAGGCAGAAAATAATAGAAAAGACCTTTTCTTCTTTTGTTTTCATTTTCAAGCATATAGTCCCTTGTTCCAAAATAATGTAACTCATCTTTCAGGGATCTCTATTATCTTACTCACTCTGCATCCTTAGCACAATGCAGTGCACATCATAGGCATCCAACACATCCTTTCTCAGTTAACCTGAGACTTGTTTCTAAAGAGCCCAATTAGAAAATTGTTATCTTGTATCACTTAACTCTTCCGGTTTTCATTCCTACTCTATAAAATAATAGAATTTACTAATAATATCTATGACCATGTAAGTGGTAACTATACTTAGTAGGTAGATGTTCGCAAACAGAAAGCAAAGAAGGCTTTTCATGAAGGGGCTAACATTTGAAAGATGAGTTTAATACATATAGTCAGGGAGGAATATGGCTATGATAAAAGAAAACCATGCATGAAATAAGAGGTGAAAATGTACAAGTGTGCTCAATGGGCAATGTGCTGAGCAGAAAGTAGTGAAAGAAGTTTCAGAAAATGTGGCTGGAGGAGGACAAACAGTTGAAGGTGGTATAAATCGTTTGCGTCTTAAAAGGATTGGAGTGGGGCTGGAGCTTTAGCTCAGTGTTTACAGTGCTTGCCTCAAAAGTACAATGCCCTGAGTTTGGTCCCCGGCACAAAAAAAAAAAAAAAAAAAAAAAAAGAACCAAAAGGATTGGACTATTACTGATAGTTTTAGAATTGACACATGCCATAATTAAAGTGGTATCTTACAGCAGGGAAAAAAAGTGTTCTAGCCATTTGAGTTTGTCCTCTTTAAACTAATCAACTTGATTTTTCTCTTATGTCTCCTTTTCCCCTGTTTTGTAACCAGCAACCGAATAGTCCAATTTCATGTACAAATTATACAACATTAAGCTGCAAATCCATGAACTACCAAAAAATAACTTAGAAGTAATTTTGTCATAAAGTTATTTCAATGAAGTTGTCACAACTAATACTTTTTATTGCATTTGTACATTATCACTTGTCAGAGGAAGAATTTAAACAGGAAAACGTGGGCTGTCGGGATCCTCATTAAAATGAACTATCTATCTGGAATAAAGGAAAAACAGATTTCAAAATTAAGAAAGAAGAGACACAGGCAGTACTAGCTGTCACATTTAATCTTCTGGAGAGGAAGTTAGGGTTGGTGCCTTGAAGTTTATCACAAGAAGTAAAGAACAGACATTTTATTTTCTTTTTTAATATTTTTAAGTTTTTGCTTTAATGCACAATCATATGTATTAATGGGGTGCAGTGTGAAATTTCATTATATACATTGTATAATAATTGAATTAAGTATTTAGCATATATAGCACCTCAAATATTTATCATTGTTTTATGATGAGAAATTTCAAATCTGTCTCCTCGGTACTTTGAAATTCAGTCTACTGTTGTCAACTACTGTCACCCTATTCGGCTATAGCACACCAGAACTTATTCCTCCTATCCAAATGTAACTTTATACCCATTCATTTATTTCTCTCCATCCTCTTTCCCCTTAAAATCTATAGCCTCTGATTTCCTCTATTGTACCTCTTTGCTTCAATACAACCAACTTTTTTTACATTCCACATACGAGTGGTATCATGAAGTATTTGTCTTTCTATTTTTTTTTTTTTTTGGGGTACCAGGGATCAAACTCAGGGCCTTGAGCTTGCAAGGCAAGCACTCTAACCACTAAGCTAAATCCCCGGCCCTTTTTAAACTCTTTTTTTTTTTTTTTTTTTGTATTTGTCTTTCTGTGTCTGGCTGATTTCACTCAACGAAATTTCCTCCAGGTTCATCTGTAAAAGACAAGATTTAGCTATAAAATATTGATGAAAGAAACTAAAGAGGACACAAATAAATGAACAGATATCCTGCAACCATGGACTGGAAGAATTAACTTTGTTAAAATATACCTATTATCCAAAAGAATTGCACAGATTTAAATATTCAAATAGTGCAATCCCTACCTAATTTTGAAATACACGGTAAAACTATATTAACCAAAGTCACATTATCCCTGCATAAATATAGGCACAAAGACCAATGAACAGAAAACAAATGAATTCACGTATTATAGTCAACTGATTTTTGACAAAGATGCCAGGAGCACACACCGAGAAAAGAACAGACATTTCTGGTTCTGTGGAACTCGATGTCTTCATGCTGAAGAATGAACTAGATCCCATCCCACTCTTATAAATACTAACTCCAAGTAGATTAAAGACTTAGACCTAAGACCAAAAACTATAAAACTACAGTACTGGAAGAAAGCACAGTGGGAATGCTTCATGACACTGGTCTAGAATAGAGAAATGGGATTTATTAAACTAAAATCTTTGGCACAACAGAGAAAACAAAATAACAAATTAAAGAGACAATCTAAGGAATGGAAGAAAACATTTCTGAGCTATTCATCTGGCAAAGGATTAATATTTGGAATATATAAATATTTTTTCTATAGGGAAAAAATCTAATTTTAAAATGGGCAAAAGACCTGAGCAGATATTTCTCACGTGAAGACACGCAGATGGCTAACAGATACATGAAGAAATGTTCAACATCAGGAATCATCAGGAAAATGTAAATCAAAACCACAATTAGATATTATCTTACTCCAGTTAGAATGACTATCACCAAAAAGACAAAAAACAAAAACAAAAACAAAAACAAAAACAAAAAAATGCTGACATGAATGTGGAGAAAGGGGAACTCGTATACTCTTGAATGAAATGTAAATTAGTAGAGTCATTATGGAAAACACTGTGGAGTTTCCTTTCAACATTAAAAATAGAACTACCATTTTTTCCCTTTCATCTTACTTTCCTTTTAACCTTCCTTCTTTATCCCCCTTTTCCCTATCTAGTTCTCCTTTCTTTTGAATGCTATCTTTTTTTATATATATAATATCTATTATACCCCTTTGTCCTTATTTACACTTATGGTTTCTCATATCAGAGAAACAATTCGATGTTTACTAACAAGTGTCTGATTTATTTCACTTAATAGTATGTTCTCAAGGAACATCCATTTACATAAAAATGACTCTAGTTTATCCTTCTTTATGGCAGTGTAGTACTCCGTTGTGTAGAAAAACCACATCTTCTTTAGCCATTCATTACTTGCTGGGCATTTAGGTTGCTTCCAAGGGAGTGCATGAATGGAGGGGAGGGGAAGAGGGGAGAAAACCAAGATACATCATGTACAGGTACAAAATAACCATGTTAATTATGATCATTATGTATACAATGTACTAATACATGTTCTTGGTAAAAAATAAAAATTAAAAAAAAAATAGAACTACCAGATGATCCAGCAATCACTGTATTGGGTGTACATCCAAAAGAAATGAAATCAGTATGTCAAAGAGACATCTTCACTCCTATATTTGTTGCAGCGCTATTCATAATAGTCCAGATACAGAATCAACCTTTTTCCATCAACCAATACATCGATAATGTGTGGTATATAAAGACAACAGAATACTACCTAGAAAACAGAAATTATAAATTAAGTTTTTCAAAGCATCGAATAGTGCAATTGGTATTGGTAATAGAAAAGACAGAGTGTTGTAGGGGGAATAACAGAAGTTGCTTTAAAGTCTAAGCTCTATTTCTGCTTCTATCTAGCTTGGTGGAGGCATGAATATGATCGTCTCCAGGCCCCAGTTTCTTCATGTGTAAGAGGCTGCAGGAGAAAAGGGACTCTGTACACTCTTGGCAGGAATGTAAACTGGTAAAATCACTATGAAAATCAGTATGGAGAGTCCTCAAGAAACTAAGACTTGGGACTGGGGATTTAGCTCAGTGGTAGAGTGTGTGCCTAGCAAGTGCAAGGCCCTGAGTTCGATCCCCAGCACCAAAAAAAAAAAAAACAAACAAACAAAAAAAAAAAACCCCTAAGACTAGAAATTCCATTTGACTCAGCTATTCCCTTTCTAGGTACTTCCCAAAAGAGTGAAAGACATCAGATTTTGGTGCTATGTGCATACCCATGTTTATAGTAGCACAATTCATAATAGCTAAATCTTGGAAGCAGCCCATATGTCCAACAGGAGATGAACAGATAAAGAATATGTGACATTTCCACACAATAGAGTACTACTCTGCCATAAAGAAAGTTAAAGGAGTCGTTTGAAAATGGATGCACCTTGAGACTGTAATGTTTAGTGAAATAAATCAGACACACAAACGTAAATATCACATGGTTTCTCTTATATGAGAGATCCGGAGTAAAAATAAAGAGCAAAATAAAAGATAGACAATAAGATGTGGGGAGATAGATCATTCTCAGTGGGGAAGGGATCAAAAGATGGAGAGAGTTGAGGGGAAAAGATAAGGGAAAAAAAAGAAATGGGGATGAGTTACACACATGTACCAACCCCACCCAAGAAATGTGAACATTGTGTACTACACACATGTACTAATAAACTAAAATTAAAAATACATAATATGGATATATGTTAATTACAAACTTCAAAGTGTATAGAGCAAAAAATAATTTTTTTCTGCTCTTCCTTTAAAAAAAAAAAGTGAAAATGCCAAGCATACTTAGAGGATCCCAACACAACTGGCCTCCTGAAGAGCCTGGGTCATCTTGCGGGCATTTTCTTTAATGCGCCTTTGGCATCTTTATTTGTAATTTCCAGACAACACAAAACTCACAGTGCCAATGTGAGGAAGGAAGGGAACTAACCATCATTGTACCAGGCCCTTTCGCACGTTAAATATCAAGTTTTTGTTTCTCTAGCCAGATTTCCCCATTCAAGGAAATCAGCTTACATTTCCCTATGTGGTTAGAATCAGATGGATGAGGCTTGATTGAAAAATGTAATCCATTTTTAAACTTAAAAAATTGTAACAGTAAAAGGCATATTGCTATTAATCCCCCCTCAAAATACTCCCCCTTTTCCCAATACACTTATCCCATCATTCTTGCCACTTTCTGAAGCAGCTCTGGAAGTTCTATTTTGTAAATGTCTTTAGTTGCTCTATTGTAGCTGCCTCAATGTCCTGAACCAATTCAAAATATTTATTTTTCATGGTCATTTTAACTTTAAGGAAAAGGCTGGGGATTTAGCTCAGTGGTTAGAGTGCTTGCCTAGCAAGCGCAAGGCCCTGAGGAAAAGCCTGAATTCTAGTGGATAAGGACCAGCCCCAGATCTGGTAGACAAGGTGGATGAGGACATGCTATAATCTTTTCATGAGACTGTCTTTCTGTTGGATGGCACTGGGCAACAGTGTTCACTTTTTTATTATACCACATAGAGACATTCAGTAAAGGACTTCCAGAACTGCTTCAGGAAAATGGCAAGAAGGATGGAATGTGTTCAAAGTGAGGGGGAATCTTCTGAGGAGGGTTAGTGACAATGTGTCTTTTACTATGAAAATTTGTTTTAATTTAAGTGTGTACCTTATAGTTTGTCCATAACTTATGTCTACCATTTTCTTCACAGATTTCTAAACTAAGCAGAATTCCAGTATTAAATGATTTATGGTGGCATTCTTTTTTTAAATAACTACTTCATAAATATTTATTATTTACATTAGGGGAATTTTTTAGTATGAAGTTTTTATACAAGTTGATGAAATGTAGAAACAGTGAGAAGAGACTCCAGCAGTTTAAAGAAGGGCAAAATTAGAATGCAACAAAGGTATAAAATACATTAGAATAAACAAAAATAATTCACACAGAATCAAACAGGACATGATAGAAACCTTTTTCTTAAAAAAATATAAGGTGTTTCACAAAAGCCCGAACATTTTACATGTTAGTACTAAAAACAGGGCGAGGGAGGAGGGGCATGATGGCATTCTTAAATACATAAAACTCCAGAAACTCTTCATTTAGCTTAGCAAATAAAATTTAATAATAGTATATGTTTCGAGTGCTGCGGGATGTTCTTTAAAGTGGTTACATGTACAAGCTCATTGAATGTCCATAACAAGTTGGTGAGACCCATATCTTTATTATTATTATTATTTTATGGGTGGGAAAAATTAAATAGAATTTATGCAACATGCCTTTTTAGTAGCAGAGCTTGAACTTAAAATGACATAATGCAATGTACTTGTTTTTGCATGGAGTAAAAGAAAAAGTGATATCCAAATTTGTGGCCTGCATTCTTTAAAAAATGTTTTAAGGCAAGTAAAGTAACTTGACTTCCACAGTGTCTAATATGTTTATAATTTCTGAAGAACAAATTTCATATCATGCAGAGAGAGAGCCAAAAATTTAGGGTGTTATCCTTAATCAGAAGTGTTTGGTTTTATTTTTAATTACATTTTATGTTTAAAATCACTTTATAAGAAATCTGAGTGCTATAAAGAGAAATAGTACATTAAATACTTTCCAGCATTGCAGATTATAGGGCTATTACCCTCACAGTGCATCCGTGATAAAGCTGTTAGCATCTCTCGTCTATAAATAAGAATTAATTGGAGTCTTTTGCTTTTGAATGCTCCTTACTCATCGAGTAGCTGTCTATCATCTCTTTTTCCCCCCTTTTCACCACTTTTAAATAAATTATCCTCTAAATAAAATGTCTTCAAAAAAAAAGAATTAATTGTGTAATTCTTTGATATACTTTATTGTCTTTTAGCAGATGTATTGAGATATAATTAATACAGCATAAAAGTCACTAGTTCTCATTCTGTAATTCAGTTATTTTTGTTGTAATAAAATAATTGTACAACTATCACAACGATTCAATTCTAGAACATTGTATCACCCTAGCAAGAAACTTTTTGCCCATTTTTTTTTTTTTTTTTTTTGGTGCCGGGGATCGAACTCAGGCCCTCGTG
Organism: Hystrix cristata; assembly: GCA_004026905.1. NCBI lineage: Eukaryota > Metazoa > Chordata > Mammalia > Rodentia > Hystricidae > Hystrix > Hystrix cristata. The sequence continues at coordinate 56,841 of PVJO010010313.1, forward strand.
CTTGCAAGGCAAGCACTCTAATCACTGAGCTAAATCCCCAGCCCCTGCCCATTTTTATTCCTCTTATTCCCATTGCTTCCTCCTGCCTCCATTTTTAGGCAAGTACTAATTTACTTTCCACTTCTATAGATTCACCTGTGGATATTTTATCTAAATAAGCTATGCAAGTTTGTTTGCTTATCTATTTTTTTGTTGTTTAGTCAGGATCTCACTATGTTGCCCAGGCTGACGTTGAACTCACTATCTCTCATCTCACTACCCTGAGATTATAAGTGTGAGTCACCAGGACTGGCCCATATTAGGTGTTCTATTGTTTTGGGCTTATTCACTTTATCTCTAAAGGGCTACAAAAATATATTTTTGAAGTTCCTCCACAGTGTGGCGCATATCAGGACTCTGCCTTTTCTATTGCTGAGTCCTATCTTGTAGGGATTCACCACGTGATTTTTTTTCATTCACCAGTTGGTTGACATTTGGGTGGTATATTCATTTTGGCTATTGTGAATAATGTTGCAATGTATATTATTCTTTATAAGGGACACATGTTGTTACTTCTTTTAGCTACATAACTAGCAGTAAGAATGCAGGGCTCTATACTAAGTATCTGTTTAATTGTTAAGAGGCATAAGCAAACTTAGCAGATAGCATATAGCAAGAAGTACACATTTGGAAGAGAATATGGGTTCTCATAGGATGAAAATCCTTTGTGTGTGTGTGTATGTGTGTGTGTGTGTGTGTGTGTGTGTGTGTGTGTGTATTTGCTAGTACCGGAGATTGAGCCCAGGGCCTTCAAGCATATGCAACCTCTTTTTTTTTTTTTTAGAGAGAAGTCTTGCTAAATTGCTAAATTGCTAAATTGCTAAATGGCCCTGACTGTGCTCTAATTTGAGCCCCACCTCCCGCAGTGCTGGGATTACAGGTGTGCACCACTATACTCATGTTTTAAGAAGCTAATACCAAACTGTTTTTCAAAATGGCTGTTCTGTTTTATATCCCAACAAGCAATATACAAGCATTCCAATCTTAGCATATCTGTGGTAAGACTCCTCATGATTTTGATTTGTATTTCTTTGATGACTAATGATATTGTGCAACTTTTCATGGGTTAATTTATAAACATTATTTTATAAATGTCTTCAAATTTTTGTCTACTATTATTCAATTATAGGTATTCTTTATATATTTTGGATACAGTGTTCTTATGAGATGTATTATTTTCAAACACGTTTCTCCCAATCTGTGGGAGCATATTTCATTTTCTTTATCGTGTATTTTGAAGCACAGAAGTTTTTAATTTTGATTAGGTATTTGTCAATTTAGTTCTTTGGAGTTGTAACTCAGTGTGAACGCCTCGGGTTCAATTCCCCCACAAAGAAAAATAAGAATAGAAACAGTTAATTAATCTGGAAATGCACTCAGACACTGGAGTTTAAGAAAAGTAATCTTGGCTGGGGATTTAGCTCAGCGGTTAAAGTGCTTGCCTTGGAAGCACAAGGACCCAAGTTCGATCCCCAGCACCAAAAAAAGGAAAGTAATCTTAGTCTATTTAAACATTAAATATTTTGAATACCAATAAATTGATTCATAATTCTCATCTTAGTATGAGGTAGGATATTTTTACATTCTATGAATAACAGGAATGAATAAGCTTTACTGATCCACAGAAATTTAAGATGTCTTAATCACAATATACTCTCAATTCTATCTTTAAAGCTTCGTAATGAAATCTATTCCCATCATCACCATGCTTAAATGTTACTAATAACTTACTTGAGGCCAATCTCTACAGTCTTTTATTCTTTGATGAGCAGGAAAATGTTATTACTAAGTAAGAAAAGATAACAAGAAATATGAGAGAAATGGCTATCAATTGGGAAGGCTGCTGAATTTTGAAGCACAAAAATGCCAATTTTATTTATGGACATTAAGTTCTAAAATTTCACAGTCTGAAGGAATATGAGTCTGTACAACACATTTTTGCAGTTGGACGACTTGAAGAGGCTGTTCAAAGTTTAGAACATGAACTAATATTCAGAACTTTGGGGTTTCATATTAGCTGAGGAGGTTAGGTGCCATTTAAATGTTTTCACCTTGTTGAAATAATAAGTTTTTCAGGAAAGGGATTTTTTTTCTGATTTCTCAGCATCTAACAGCGTTTGGCTCAAAAAACACTGCCTAAGTATTACATCTTAAGTATTCAATTGAATCTTTTCTCATCGTTTTAGCTACCTATAAAAGCTTAGCCTGTTGTTTCTTCAAAACTAAAGCATCTGTATCCAAAATTTTCACTTGTATCTGCTTTAAGTTTTTTTGACTTTTGTTCTCTTGTTACTTTTTTAACGTTCAGAGATCAGCTGAAGTATTTTAAAGCTAATTATAAAATTAAAATAGTCTTTAAAAATAGTAGTTACATAGGAAGAAAAGGATTATCTTTGGAAGAATACTTAAATTTTCTAATTCAAAGGAGAGCAAAAATAAAGAATTCCATCCATTTCAATAGCTCTGATGGAACTTTTCTTGTGTTGCACATACTAAACATATAACAGCATATAAGACACAGCTCTTACCTCAAGAAATTTATAGACCAGTAGAAAATAAGTACCGTGTGCTATTTTGTTGTTAACTATATTTTAAATACTTGATACATGTTAAGTAACAAGAATTTTATTTGTATTAACACATTTAATTCTCATACTAACCCTATACAATAAGTGCTATTATGCCATCATTTTACAAATAAGAAAACTGAGTCACAGAGAAGAGCAATGATCTGCCCGGTTATGTAGCAAGTTTTGGGCAGAGCTGGTATTTGAACCAGGCAGTGTGAATTAGATCTTATGTTCTTATCCCTCACTGTTCTGCCTCTCAACTAATTGTAATTTAGATCAGTTATTTCCTTTTACAGATATAATAGCAAAATGAGAAACTAAAATTTGCTAGTTATTGAACAGTAAATCTATTTTTGATCTTTGAAATAGTTTGCATGCAAAAGCACTTGGGATTGTGAATGCTTTTACAAATGTATGACATTATTAAAACATTATTTTATTTGATTAAAATGTGTCTTTAGAAGTGTGAGCATCTGCTATAGCATATACGTGTATTGCTGAAAACCTTACAGTATGCTATATTGAATACTTCAAGTTACAGGACTAATGGGCAAAATAGATTAGTGTAGGACATTCAGAGCCTGTGCTGCTTTATGGGCTGAACTCTCGTACTAAATCCTACTTAAAAACAACTTATCAGGCTTTAAAATGTTAAAATCATATTGAAGAAAGCAATATTTTAGTAATTACAGCACTGTATCTGAACTATGAGTGAAAATAGGCAGACAGAATGAGTAGAATAAAGGCCACTGAATTGTGGACAAAAACACATTATCGCAGGAGATTGTAGGTGGGTGAGCAGATACAGAATGTACACACCCTGTACAAAGGTATTAGTTAATGTTTTATTGTAATCATTGGTTTTGTTCTGTTTTTGAGTATTGGGGATTGAACCTGGGGAGTGCTGAGCTACATCCTCAGCCCCTTTTCAAAAATTTTAAAAATTTTATTAGTATATGCTTATGATACATAATAATTACATTCATTTGAGGAGATTAGTACATATACATATACTGTCTCACTAAGTTGCCCAGGCCGGCCTGGAACTTGCAATCCTCCTGCCTCAGCATCTTGAGTAGCTGAGATTACTGGCCCATGCCACCACACTGGCTCAGTGCATGGCTTTGATCATTATCTTGCCATTATTCCTTTTGCATATGTTCAACCTCGAATGAAAGTCGGATGAATGGGCATCCTGTATGGTATTATAGCCTTCCCTGGCTTGCTTAATTCTGCTTTCGTGACATACTTCTGCATTCTGCTGCTGTTACTGCCAGTATGAAACTTTTAAAATTATAGGGGAAATCATCTGAAAACCTTTTGATCTTGCAGGTTACATTAACATCATTTCCTCTAACAATACTAGCTGAATTTATTCACATTATAGAATATATGCTATCACAGAAAAAGGTATATTTGGATTACAATGAAAGAGAATATCAATAGCTTTACCACTAAAATTGTTTAACTTATATTCCTTCCTTCTTTTCTATTAAACATAGTTAAATATTGCAAATGTATGAATCCTTTGGAGAAAACTACTTTTCTAGATTAATTCCAATTATAGTTAGTAGCATGTGGGTCATTTCATATAAATTACTGGTTTCTTTTCCAGGAAACAAATACCCAAGAGGTTATTTATACATTTCCCTTTGCAATTTTGGCATGAGTAACAATTTTCTTCTTTTATCTTTATCAACTTTAATATAAAATTTAAAATACTATGAGATTACTAGTATAGTGTGCATTCCCAATAGCCGTAATTTATGACTCAGGGATCAACTGAAGTTCAATATCACTTAAATAACACAATGAAAATAGACAGAATATGGCACTTTTTCTCATAATGCTGAGACAAAATTTTATCTTATTTAAGAGAACTTTCTATTGATTAAAACCTTCTTACAAAGTCACAGTTGTTCCTATCAAAGCTCTGATTTGAGTCGCAGACTAACTTTCTCCAAAGCAACACAACCTGAGAAAACAATTTATTTTCTTGTAGTACTGTCCAATTTAGTACTAATGAGGAGTCAAGTGCTTCTTGTATTTTTTGTTCTTTGGGTTGCTGAAGGTTTAATTTACTCATCCCTGTAGATGTCTGCTGTTCAGCTTCTTCTCTGAACAAAGACTTATTTTCATATGAAAAGAGTTAGTAAATGTTTTCCCTTAGGCACTGGAGCTAGCATTTCACAGAGAAGTAGGTTGTGGCTTTGCTTTTTGTCATCTCTCATCACAGAAATCTCTTCAAAGGGCAGCAGAAACAGCTGTAATCAAGTTGGTCTCTGCTTTTACAAGTAGGATGATTGAGATAAATTTTAAGCAATACTACCAATAATTGTTTGCACCCACATGAATCTGAATTTATAGCAATTAGAGATATGCACATTTTCTGGAATAGTGTAGACCTACTCCCTTCCTCCTTGGTCTACCAAGACCTGAACACTCAAGGTTGTTTTGTGTTTCCCCTGGCACAACTGATAACATCAAACATTTAAAACTGAGCACTGCTGAATGCCGCTCCAAGCAGCTTCAGGTTGAGTGATGTTATCAAGGGTTATAAGAGTAACACAATTCCTGGGCTTGGCCTCCATCTTGGCTTGCAAAATGTCTTTCAGTTCTACCTCTCATATGTTTTTGTGTAGAAAGTAACTCAGTATCAGTGTTATTAATCCCCAGGATTTTTTTTTTTTTTTGGAAGGGAGCAAAAGATTTTCAAACATTGAAGATCTGATGACAGAATGCAGACCTGTAAAATTATATTTGTCTGTTGAAAATAACTCTAACCTTCCACTGGTACATTTATATTTACAAGTTACAGGTATTTTGAACAACATGTAAGGACCTCTTTGTGAGCATTTCAAAAGGGAATTCTTTGCCACTCATTTCATGTACCAGAGACTTGTCTCCAGATTTACACAGCAGTTTGTATATCCTGGCTGAACAAAATAGGTTAACTCCAGAGCGTAGAGAGGCAGAAAGAAGGGGGGAAAGAAAATGAGAATTTTCTCATGAGTGCCTGGGTATGTCCTCTCTGAGGATCTGCACCCAGAAGCCGTATGAAATACAGACGACTGGGGAGAAGAGAACATGAATCCCAGGGCTTTACGTGGGTTTTTGGAATCTCCTAAGCCAACCCCACTCACAGCAAGTGACCTGACATGTGGCCTCAGCACCAGGAAGAGCAGACAGCTTCTAGCGGCTAGCTGAGAGGCAGTTACACAAAGAAAACAGCCACCAAATACTATTAGTGAATTCTTCTTTATAATATAGCTAATGTGTATATTTTCAACTGTAAAATGAACAAGTCTTAGGGATCTACCATAATATCTAGCATGGTGACTATACTGTATCATTTACTTTAAATGCACTAAGAGTGTGTAGATCTGAAATGTCCTCATCATACACATACGCACTCACAAATACACATAAATGGCAACTAAGTGTGATGGTAGATACACTAATTAATTTGATTGTGGTGATTATTTTGCAGCATGTACTCACATCACATCACGAGCATGTTGTACACCTCAAATGTATATAATTCTTATTTATCAATTTACCTCAATGAAGCTGGAAGAAAAAGTTAATATACATGTCACATATATATTGTATATAAATTCAAGAGCGGTGTTCAGATGTTTAAGTTTATGTAACATTTGCAAAAAAGGAATAATGGTGGAATAATAATGGATAAAGGCAGAAAATGTAAAAATCACCCTCTCTCGATGCAGTTCTGACCTAGCCCAGCCCTCATCCCAGACGGTTACCATGTACACAGAGTAGAGTTTAATAAGAAAAGAAAATATTAGGTAGAAGAATGCTCCACCTTAAAAGTATTTTTCATTTAAAAATTACTGAACTAAAGTAGTACTAAAAATTCCTAAAGTCATTTAATATTACTAAGTATTTAGAAAGCCCTTAAATTCCACTTAACTTCTTTCAGTTCTGCCATGAATTCACTGCATTTGTATTCTTTTCTCTGAGTTTGAATAGGAAAATCAATATTCAAAAATGTATTGCTATACATTAGAATAAGGATGGAAAAACAACAGATTGAAAATAATATGATAACCTTTTTGGGTTAGGCCAGTTCACTTTAGGCAAAGTGCTAAGAACATTTATCTGTGCAATGATTAAGGGCATTATCATATCCCAAATCCCTAAAGTCTTTCTTGTGTCTTGTAGCAAGGTGCATTAGCCAACTAATAGTATTTCCAGATAGAAAAATGGAAAGGAAAATGCTGAGCATGACAGAAGAAGGGCTTAATAGACTTGTGTACACACATTAGCCTCTGACTCAGGATTGATTTGCAGTGAGTCACTGCCAGCTCCCTCTCAGGAAGCCCATCATTAACACATCCTCTTGCCCCTCCACCCTCCCTGACTCAAACATCTTAGAAGCTTTCCAAGTAGGTGCTTCAACTTAGTACAGAATTTAAACAGGATGAGACAAATAAAGTTAATGTCTCATTTTCTCAGCTAATGTCAGCAAATAGGAACTTCTCCGTTTTGTTTTATGTCTGGTGTCCACACCTCTAACTAAATAGAGAATCAATAAACACTGAATTCTTGAAGAGTTGAGAGGAAAACAAGAAAAATAAAGCCTTTCCCCTGAGCATATGCAATGACAAACTCTTTTAAATTCTTACATTTTCATGAGTTTTTAAACAAACAAGGTAGGTGACACTAGGCTAAAATTTATCAAACACTCAAGAAATATAAAAACTGCTGAGATTTAATTTCATTTAGTGATCACAATTGCTTTTCCCTCTCTCTTGGTTCACACCACCTATCAACAAGAGAAGCAAAGACCTGACTGGAAATGAGTTGTTTCCTTTACTCCCAATTAAGTCCAGAAAGAATATCGATTAAGTTCTCCAGATTTAAACACTGAGATTTGTGTGATGGTTTCTCATTACCCTTTCATACTTTCAGGAAGACTCTATAAGGACATCACTTATAAGAATCATTTAAATGTTCTTTCTGCTATAGTACACTTTGAGTGAGGGGTAGATAATTCTTTGCCTCTGAGCAAAGCACAGACAAAAATGATATTACTCAAAAAAGAAAGAAGAAACTTCTATAGACCAAACTTTATTTGTAAGTTTTCGTATTCTAATGCTACTTCAGAAACACCAGGAAGTCTGTTTAAAATCACTTCCATTAGAATAAAAAACTGTATTTAATAATTTCTTTAATATTTTCAGGGTTGAGATATGGAGAGACTTTTCCACTGCTTAATCAACAATGTCTTGTGTGTGTTCTTCTTGTCCTTTAGATAAGATTTTAACTAGGTTATTCAGCATTACTTGTGTTCTTCCTCCTACAGTGGCCTTCATTACTTGGTTTCTCACTTGTTTTATCAGCTCAGGGCTCACCCAGGTTTAATTGTTTTATATTCAGCTAGGCAACCTCCTTTTATCACTTCTGTC